>KN361160.1:7797-23504 GCA_000785685.1 Uromyces viciae-fabae | reverse complement strand
AAAAAAAAAATCCGACGTCCCCTGGTGGTCCCAAACCGTGTGTAAACGCGGTTTGACCGTGTGCGGAAATCAATACCCTAAATTATATTATATCATAATAAAAAGTGGTAATCATTTTAAAATGATAATGATGATTTAATTTCTTTGCAAGATCAAAATCATGCAGCATTATTACTTACTCAGAAAATAAGAAATTCTTTTTCTCTCAATGCAATTTTGACGGTGAGATAATGGGAAGCATAAATTAACCGGATTTTCCCAATTTGTACTCTCTATATTATCTTTGGTGTCTTTCAACCCTTCTCTTAACTTGTGTTTTATCTTATATTTGGGTTTCAGTTACAGATCCATATTAGGCCCCTCAAATTTTTTTGAGGTGGTTAAAATTGTTTTCTTTCTATTTAAAATCTGAAGTAGTCTGATTAGAAATAAAATCATGGTTCCTTTTTCTTAAAAATACAAAAACTCCTGAGCCAACCAAGTGAGATTTACATCCTCCTTTTCTCCCTTTTTAATCACAATCTCTTTTTTGAAATCATAAAAATCTAAATCTAAATTTCTTCCTATTTTCAACACTCCTTTCATTTGGTTCTCCAATCTCAATCCCCCCATTTTCATATCTTTTTTCAATTAAGAGTATCACTTCATAGCCCTCAAATTGAAGGGGTCATTTCCCCTGATCCCAACATTTCCCTAGTGGATGGAAAATTTCAAGCATCAATTCTCCTCCAGAATCCTTAGCAAGGGAGGAGCACACCCAGGAAATTTTTGATTGATTGAAGGAATGATTATTATTTTTGTGTTTTGTTTATTGTAAACTTGGTTTTTTATATGCAATAAAAACAGGTGTAAAACATTATACAAGCATTTCCTTTGAGATTCCTATTATTTTTTTCATGTGTTCTTCCTCTCTTTTCTGGAGATATTGTGAAAAACCTTTGTTTTTTTAATTTTTAATTTTTCCCCATCTCATTTTGTAATTTTCTTCCTTGGTTTCCTTTTTCATTGGTTTATTTTCTCTTATTTTATTTAGTTCCTTTATCTCTTTTTTATGTTGGTTTTCTGGTTTCTTTTCTTTTGTGATTTTATTTCTTCTTTTTTGTTTTTGTTTTTGTTTTTGTTTTTGTTTTTCATTTTTTTGTCTTCTCCTTTATTTTTATTTATTTTTGTTCTATTTGTTTTGTCTTCTTTTATCTCTTTTTCTTTTTCTTCTCCCTCCTTTTGTAACCTTTTTTATATTTCTTGGTTTTCTGTATTTTTCAGTGTTTTTGTTTTTTTTCTCATTTTGTCTCTGTTGTTTTTCATGTTTTATGATTTCAGAACTGAGAACTTCATACATCTGAAGGTAATAAATTTCTTTGGTGAATAAAAATAATATTATCTTTTTATATATAAGTTTTATAGTTATGATAAATAAAATGTATAGTAAAAAGAAAAATTAAAAATTGGAAGGCAGAAATCTAATATTAATAATAATGGATAATTGATAGAAATGATTAAATTATACCATCAAATAAAAACAACAAAAATAACAAAAATAACAAAAAGAATAAAAAGAATGAGATAATTTGTATTTTAGATATTTATAATTGATAATTAATCAATATAACTCAAGTGTTTTTTTTGATGAAATACTTTGCAGATTGAAGATAATAATAATGGTCTGATGAAATTTATAAATGAAGAAAATGATCATGAAAATATATGAGAAAAATATTATAGAAAATAAAAATAACTGAATTGAGTAAAGAAACATGAATTTCCAATTGTTGAGGAAAATCAGGTCTGAAAGTTAGTCAATTGAATAGTGATTGACAAACATCTGATTGGATGAAATAATCCTTGATCAGTAATAGTTTCAACATGATTCAAATTAATCATAAAAAAATTCAATTTTTATAGTAATCATGAATTTTGCATGATTAATATTGACTTCATTAAAATTAAATAAAATGAAAATAAAATAATCAGAAATTTTTCTACTCACATGATTAAATTAAAATTATTCTTCCTTGAGAATCTTCATGAAAAGTTCTTCTTAATTTCTTTGAATCATTTAAATCTGTTATTTTATTTTCAAATAAATATTTGATTAATGAAAAAATGTCATTCTAAATTAAAAATTATCATTCAATGAATAAAAAGACTCACTCTTTAGAGTGGTATTATTTGTTCATCATTTAAGATTATTATTTTTAATATTTTGACAAACACTTATTGTATTACTCAAACAAACCCAGAGATAATGTGTTGCTTATTAAAACAAATTCCTGGGTATGGCATGCTTGGGGGTTGTTGTTTTTACCAAAATGAAATCCTCTTAGAGGTATCCATTGCTAAACTAACACCCCCAGATGCGTCATTTTATCCACTGTACCTGGTGCAGCAGCTTTCTTGCAAGATCAAGACCCACATTGTTTTAAGGACAGCCTTGTGACATCTATTCCCATCTTGGTTTTGTTTTAGCAATTGGGGGGGGGGGGTTGTTATGCTCCTTTATTTTTCTAAGTGTATAGATTTAATGGTTCTGATGATTTTATGAATAGCTGAGGATTGAGAACGGTCCAAGAAGCTGTTTATAGACCTCAACCCTATGTTGCGCACACTCAATCCTATTTTTGCTAGGGAGGATTATCCCCAATCTAATAAATCAATGAGAAGGAAATAAAGGGTAAGTTATTCACCCCTCCAATTAAGGATAGATAATTAGCTCTTCATTGCAAGGGTAGATAATTTACCCTTGGTATTTTTATTAAAAGTGAAAAATGCATATTTCCCATGGAAGTTTATAAACTGATTACAATTAAATGGCTTATATAAAAACATGAAGAAGAAGTAGTGATTATGAGTACATTAGTCTTTTTTTTTTTTTTAAAGTGCTATTGATTTCACATACCGCACTATAATTTAATTTCCATCTATCTACAAAGATCTATGTGTGTAAGAAGATATGAAGAAGAAAAACCACCCTTCCCTATCACATCCCACAAGTCAAGTTGAGTCAAGAGCAAACACAGAGACCTGAGAAAAGATGAGTACATTAGTCGACTGAGCTTTGAATCTGGGATGTTGGCTCACATAAGTTCAAAGTCGAAACTAATTTGAAATCAATTTAAATTATACTACAATTCTTGGAGGCTCTCAAGACCCTCGAGATTTTTCCTGTAAGCATTCAATTCAAAAAAATGAAAAAATCAAAAGGTGGTGTAAGACAGGAAAAGGTAGTGCATACATGCTCAAGGTGCAATTCAAAAAAAGGTAATTGCACGGTGCGTCCCCCCGGGGGTGTTGAGTGTGATGTCATTTTCTCCTCGTCGGTGTCCACTCCCCTTCCAAGCCATGTCTGAATCACGGCTCCTCCAACGCTGCGGTACTCCAGGCTACTCAGGTTATTCATGTGCTTACAGTCCCTTCTATTCCGATAAGCTTGCCGTTGCTACCGCTGCAAACTTTGGTCTCGTGGGAAACGGTAGGTTACATGTCCTTCGAGTCGATCCGGCTAGCACCATCCAAACCGAAAAGATGTGAGTTTCGACGATATAAACACAATTGATGACGGTGCAGCTGATAATAAGTTCTCGCTGCTACTGGACTTAAACGCTAGATTCGACTCTCAAGATGCTTTATATGATGTAGCCTGGTCAGAAGTTCACGAAAACCAGCTAGCCACAGCTTCGGGAGATGGCTCCATTAAATTGTGGGATATTATGCTGAATGTGAATTGTGATGTTTGAGTTCGCTATTAGCATTTTCATCGCATGAAGAAGTTTACAAGAACAACACTTCGGTTCCATCAGGAATTTCCAGTGCAATCGTGGCACGAGCATAAACGGGAAGTATTCTGCTTAGATTGGAATAATATAAAGAAAGAAATATTTGCATCATCCTCTTGGGATCATCTCGTTAAAATTGTGAGTACATTGCTTATATACTGAGTGTAAAATTCAGTCGCCCTCTATTCTCTCACTACCAAGGAGTCTATCTGGGAGAGATTACTAATATTCGTGTCCTACAATTTTATAGTGGACTCCTTCCCGACCCGATTCACTTATGACTATCCCGGCTCATGATTCCTGCGTTTATGCGGCACAATTTTCGCCGTCATCTCCTGATATGCTGGCAACCAGTGCATCTGATGGTTCATTGAAAATTTGGGATACGAGGACTTCACCTGCAATACCTCCACCGATGATAATCCAGGCTCATCCAACCGAAGTTTTATCATTGGACTGGAACAAGTACGCAACTCATATCGTGGCTACGGCCTCAGTCGATCGAACAGTCAATATCCATGATATCAGAAAAGCTATTTCGGGAACCACTCAAAGCTGTTGCATAGACACTTTAATCGGGCATCAATACGCCATTCGTAAAGTTGCCTGGTCTCCGCACTCAGCCGATCAGATAGCAACATCAGGATATGACATGACAGCGCGAGTTTGGGTAGTTCCTCGAACCAGCGGTCAGGCTACCTCGCCTGGTTTGAAGGGCCTTTCATCTGTTTTAGGAATCCATCATACCCACAAGGAATTTGTTGTTGGCTTAGCTTGGAGTTTTTATCACCCCGGACTGATTGCAACTGCGAGCTGGGACCAGGAGGTTCATGTTTGGTCAGTTTGAATGGAACGATGGCGCGGACAATCTGAGATCTTCTACAAGCTCAGTCAATGCTGGTGGATGGGGTTAGCGACGTCAATGTTGGAATTTGGTCCTCTTCACCACGAAAAATCTACTATGCTCTATGCCGAGTATTTTCTTTAAGTTGATTCAATTTCTTGATGAAGAAATTTTTTTAGAAAAATAATTAATATTTAAAATTAAGATGAAAAATTCCCAAGTAGATGGTACTGTGTAATATGTGTCTTGTAGTCAAAGAACCCTGATCATAAAGTTGTCAGTTTTATTCTCATGCAGTCTTTATTCTATTCTATTCTATTTTATTAATTTGGGAACTAGTTCGTTAGAACTAACAATCCTGATTACGTTGCGAAGGGAAAATAATTTAGTGGTAAGATTCAATAAATAAATTGATTAAAAGAGGCAATGACCCAGTCCTATTATTTAAATTATCTCTAGTATTATTTTCAATTCTTTAGTTGGGCATTTGTCTGATGTTGATAAGTTCTCAGAACCATCTCAGGCAACCTGGCATGTTCTTCAAGGGTTTAAATCTGGGTTTTCTTTTAAGTTGGATAAGACGTACAATTTGTTGGTTCTTTTTTCTTATGAATCCCAACTATCTGAGCTAAAGTGAGATTGCCATCCTCCTTTCCCCCCTTAAGTTAATTGCAAGTTATCTTTCTAGAAAATCATAAAATTCTTGAAAAAAAGCACATTTCTCTCAGAAATTATTTCTAAGTATTCTCTTGTCCTATTTTCAAGAATAACATAATTTTTCAGCTCCTGATATCAGTTGATCTGCTTGATTGTGTCCTACATGTAGTCCTTTCTCAATGGACAGGGTGTTGGAAAACGGATTTATTCAATTTGCAGTTCTTCTGTATTTGATAGCAGACTTGTTCTTTTGAATCAGCTTTAAATAACCATGTAGCTTACTTGAACACATCCAAGCAGAAACAATTTTCTCCAAAAAGCCAGAAATTTTTCATAATAAAAATCTACGCCAGCAGGAATGAAATTTAATGAATTCCCTGAGGTGCCATGATCTCATGAATGAGAAAATTAACACAGCTGAAATTATTTAAATTCTTTTCATTAAAAAATTCTAAAAAAATATGAAGATACAATTTTTATAACTGAAAGATAAAAATAAAAATAAAATAGATAAAATAATTACCTGAAGGCAGAACTGAAACCTTCTGATAAGATGTAATTTAATTAAAACAGCAGGTAATTATTTCTAATATGATAATTGAATAATAAGTAAAGGTCTTAGGTTTTGCATCTCCTAAACCTGGTTGAGCACCACCCTTTTGCTGCCAGGAGACATCAATTCTTTTTTTTTTTCAAATATCTTTAAAAAATACCTATAAAGGTTCTAAAATTATCAAACTGTTTTCCAAGCCTCCTGAGCCACCCTACTTCACCTTCTGATATTTTCATCTAAAAAAAAAAGAAAATTCAGTACTCCTTATATAGGCATTACACAAAATCAAATGAAAAATTCAAAAAAGTTTTTAATTGGGGAAATATGTGTTAAAGATTCTTTTACATGTGTTTCAATATTGTTCAAATTTGGAATAAAAATTTTAGCCTTGGGGAGGCACTACAAGCTTCTCTTAAAATTTATTTTGCAATAACTGGTGCATGCACCGGAATTTTGAAAAAGTAAACATAAAAGCAATATTTTTTCTTCCCTGTGGCTAAAGCTCTACCCCACAGTCCAAAAAAGTTGAAATACATGTAAAAAAACTTTTAACACATATTTCCCCAATAAACTATTTTTTAGATTGAAGAAAATTTTCTTGCTCAAACTCAATGATTTTAATTTCATCAAGCAAAAATCAAATATAAAGAAGATAAATATGTCACAGAAATGTGACTTACAAAAATTAAAGCCTTTTCACAACTATGCATGAAAAGGAAATGTCCCACAACTACACATGAGACAAAAGGAAATCTAAGTAAAACCCCACAACTACACATGGGAGAAAAACCTGATTACGGTGAGAACTTCAAAACTAAACATGAAGAACTACTAAAATTTTTCAACCACAACTACACATGGCATGAAATAGTTAAAAACCCACTTAAACCACAACTAAACATAATCTAAGTTTATTTAAGATCGTTAACAACTACGCATCAATTATCTTAGAGACTTCCAAATGCAACTACACACAAATGGAAAACTATACTAATAATTTTAAAAGACTGAAGAAATTATTTTATTATTTTATTATTTTATTATTTTTTATTTATTATTTTTAGAAAGAAAAAAACTAAAGGGTGTGAGTGAAAAAAAGCCTATGAAATTAACAAATTTTCGTACACAAAAGTTCAGAAGGTAAAGCAGAGGTTATCATGGGGCTGGGAAAAAGTTTTGGTAATCTTGGCACCCTTGGAAGTATTTTTCAAAAATACTTACAACAAAAAAAAAACTCAATTTCCCCTGGCAGTCAAAAGGGGGTTTTCAACCAGGTTTGGTGCCGAAGCTAATCCCCTGAATAAGTTTGAAGATGAAGAATAGAATAAAATTAATAGAAAATTAAATGATCATGATTTTTTCTAATGATATATTAATGAATATTTTATTTGATAAGAGAAAATATAAAATAATGAAAAGAGAATTTTTTATAATAAAATGTGCAAAATAATGATCAACAATATTGATGATTGCTTCTAAAAGTAAAAATCAATTTCTTGAAGGGAATAATTGATCATAATTTCGATAGAGTTATTATTATCTTTTATAACAGTATTTTCAAAAGTCAAGTTAACTTTTCTTTTGCATTTACTTTTGTCAAAGTTATTTTGAAAATAAAAACAAATGAATTAAATCTAATTCATTGATTCAAGTGTCTAAATTCACTCCTCTTAATTTCCCCTCACTGAAAAGAAAAGAAAAAATGGTTCAATTGGTATAAAATATTACAAAGGGGCCTTTCTACTTTGGCATTTCAACTAGTACCAGTTGAGCCAGTTTTTTCCCAGTGAATGATAGAAAAAAAGAGAACAATCCATGCACTGCATGCCATCTTTGAATCCAATTTTAATCACAGTGTCAGAGGTGTTCTATGAGTGCTAGGAAATTCAAAGAGGAGACTATTGGAAATGATTATATTCTGTGTAGATTAGGCCCAAGGAAAATTTAAAAATGGCATATATATATATAGCTTGAGGTCAGCAATTAATTTGAAAAGATTATCCTTGGGGAGATTTTGGTCTTTTCCTAAATATTTCAAGTTTTGATGGGCTGAAGAAAAATATAAAGATACAGTCAGAGGAGCCAGCACATATACTAGCACCATGGAGAAGAAAATTTCACTTTCTAGAACACAAAATCAAGCCATCTCACAATCAGCTAAAGCTTAGCTACTTGAGATTTTCAAATAAACATAAATTTGGATCAAATTGGGCCAAAATTCATCCAAAAGATATATAATTATTTAACAAAGTGTAGCTTTGAATATAATTACACTAAAAATAACATGCAGTTTTGGAAGTATTTTGAAAATTTGCTTAAAGATGATGGAATATATTCAAATAAATCAAAGAATAGCTCATTGGAATATATATTGTTAAAAAATAATAAAAGATACAAACCAACTAGCTTTGGAAAATGTTTTGAGGATTGAACTGAGAGATGATCTAAATAGATTGTTTTTACATAAATGTGATTTTTCAAACCATTAAGATAAATAAAAGAAAGTCACAACACCAAAATTTGGGTTCAGGTGAATTGTAAGTTCCTAGCAAGAAATTGAAGTTATTTTCAAAGTGGGTTGTCTTGATTTGGGGATTTAGCATCATTGCATAGATAGGAGTGTGTTTTTCCTGGACTAGTGATGGGCCCTGGTAAATTCACAGCAAATTTTTTGCCAAAACACGGCAATTGCCATGTTTTTTTGGCCATTACACGGCCATTGCTGTGTACATGTCTTTTTTGTTTGGGTCATTACACAGCAATCCCAATTTCCATGCGGTGGCTAAAAAAAAAAAAAAAAGATGAACAAAAGACAAAGAAATGATAAAGAAAAAATAAAGAAAAGAATAAAAACATAAGAATTAAACATAAAGATAAAAAGAAAGATAAGAAGAAGAAAAATGGAAAGAAGGAGAAAAATAAAAATAAATGCAAGCAGAAAAAGAAAAAAGGAAAAAGAAAAAAAAGAAAAGAAATAAAAATAGAGATAGAAAAAGAAAAAGAAAAAAGAAAAAGAGAAAATAGAAAGAAAAAAACAAAAAGAAAAACAAAAAGAAAAAGAAAAAGAAAAAGAAAAAGAAAAAGAAAAAGAAAAAGAAAAAAAAAAAAAAATAAATAAAAAAATAAAAAAAAGAAAAAGAAAAAGAAAAAGAAAAAATAAAAATAAAAAGAAAAAGAAAAAGAAAAACAAAACAAAAGGGAAAGAAAAAGAAAAGGGAATGAAGCAGGATCACTTTGACACAAAAAAACTCAAGTTTCTTTCTGATTGCTCAATAAAATACCATTTTGGAACTAATCTAAAGAAATGATAGAGCTTGAGAGGGGATAGTTACTTTAAAGGCTGCTTCTCTATAGATCTGGGAGAGTAAGTGATCATTTTTGAGCTCAAAAATTGAGAGGTAAAAGCTGAAAGCTCTACCAACAGAGCTAACTGTGCAGAAAAGAGGAGTTGGAAGGAGTTTGAAAAGGATTGATGTTGAAATTTAGAATAAATAATTTGATATAATGCTAATAATAATTTTTACACTTTTTTAACTTTTAACTTAACAAAAGGAAAGATGAGGATTTTTAAGGCAAAGGGCAAGTGAGGATCACTTGTAAGAACTCAGGGTGGCTTGGAGAAAAAGTAGGAGAGTCAATGATTTTATTTCTAACAAACTCAGCACTATTTGCAGAAAAGAAAAAAGAAGGAAACCCTTGCTGTTTGCCAAGGGGCCTAATGTGGTTCAAAAAACTAGAGAGCCCCCAGAAAGATCCAGAGGGGGCCTCAGAACGGAAAAGAAAAAATAAAAGAAAAGAATAGACGAGAGAGAGAAATAAGAGACAAATTCTAGACTATAATAAAGAACTAAAAATGAAAAAATATTTTTCAACAACACAGACTGTGAGGTCATTAAGCTCACATAAAAAATTCTTATGAAAAAATAAATGAAATAAAATCAGAACAAAAAGAAGAAAAAATGTTGAGAACAAAGAGAATCAAATAATTTAAACTATTTAATTTAGACTGGCTCAAAAGGCTACTGCTATAAATCAAAAACTATTCTTCTTAGACTACATATTATCTTACTTTAGAATTGTTTAAATCACTTGATATAATTGAAATTTAATAATAATAAAGAATTTGAAAAAAAAAAACTTATTTGAGAAGAACACTTTGATTGAAGAGGCAAAACACTGAAATTCCAACATTGAACTAAATGATTTATTTGAAAAGAGATGGCAGACCTATTTATAGGTCTGCTTACATAATCAGAAAATATAGCAATACAATTCAAATTGGAAAAAAAGCTTTAGAAGGAAAAATAGTATTTTTATGTAACTCAATAAGTTTATTTAATACAGGACCCTATTGAAATTAATCAATTAACCAACAGCCTGAAGATGATAACTTATAAGTAAAGAAAAGAACAGTATAGCTTGAGTCAGATTAGAGTAGTAGTTTAGTCTAGTGGATATAGGTCTGCTTACATAATCAGAAAATATAGCAATACAATTCAAATTGGAAAAAAAGCTTTAGAAGGAAAAATAGTATTTTTATGTAACTCAATAAGTTTATTTAATACAGGACCCTATTGAAATTAATCAATTAACCAACAGCCTGAAGATGATAACTTATAAGTAAAGAAAAGAACAGTATAGCTTGAGTCAGAGAGTATAGTTTAGAGTATAGTTGAGAGTATAGTTTAGAGTATAGTTTAGAGTATAGTTGAGAGTATAGTTTAGAGTATAGTTTAGAGTATAGTTTAGAGTATAGTTTAGTTGAGAGCAAGTGTAAAAAGGGAAAAGAGAAATTGACAGGAAGGAAGAATCAGTAAAGAATATGGGATCTTATGATGATAGCTGGAAATTTTGATAACAATAAGCTTGGGTTTCTGTAGAAAGAAGTGCAGGTTATTTCAAACTGGATTTGTATTGCTCTGTGGATGAGAGGGAATCCCTTGCTAACCTGAATTCTCTACCTATCTAAGGGTTAGAAAACACTGTATGTATGATTACTCACCAGGTAACACATCTGAGTAGAAGAACACAGCCTATATGGTGGTTAGGCACCCTGAAAAATATAAGTGACTGGCTCGTTCAACTTGGCCTGGGTAGAAGGCGGTAACTGTGAGGTCCATCAGGCATGTATTAGCACTGGTTTTATTTGAATCACAGTAGTTGTTTATAATGCCCAAAGTGTTGAAATTTGGAACTCAAATTTAAGAAAATAAAAATTATTAATACATGAATTTTTTAAGAATGTGTGACTAGAACTCAAGGGAGCATTTTCTAGGAAAGGCTCACGGAGAAAAGTTTGAAAAGCCAATGAAGAATTTTTATTTCTTAGAAACTCAGACTATTTATGAGAAAAATAAGAGATGTGGTTCTGAAACCTAACAACTAGAGAGCCCCCCACTCAAGATCCAGAGGGGGCCTAAATAATAAAACAACATCATAATAAAAAAGAATTAAGAGAATACTAGACAAGCAAATGATAGAGCAGACTGACAACACATGCAGATAAGCTAGACAAAAAACAGGAAGTAATTCACAAATTTCTGGGGTCGTTAATCCCATCAAATTAATTCTAAATAGAATAAAAATAAAATAAAAGAAGAGATAATACATAGAGATAAGAAAAACACACAGTGATTTAAAAGACAGGGCTCATGGCTACAAGCTTATTCTAAGGGTGTATGATCAGACTACTTGTAAGATAATTCTCAGATTTATTTTAAACTATTTTAAAAAATAGTAATGTAATAATTTTTTAAATAAAAATCAAAAATAAAAAGAATTTTTTATTCATAGCATAAATTAATTTTTTAAATAAAGAGGCATAAAACAAAATTGAGGAGTTGAATGGTGAAATTCCAACACAAAGACACAACATATAAGTTTAGAACGGGTTGTTCTCTATCCGGTTGACTCAAGGATAGGACTGACTGAGAAGAAATCTCCCACGACTTTTGAAACAGAGCATGCTTCAAAAATCAAGTAGATACAAATTTTATCCATTTTGAAGCTACAAGTAGATGATAAATTGGCCTTCAAGATCAACTATAACCCAATTGTTTCTTCCTGAAACAATTCTGAGGATATGGGGGCGACGAGGTTTCAACTAGAGATAATTTCAAGACTACGATAAAGTAGAAAACACGATAAATTAGAAAAGAAAGGATGTAGTTTGAATGACATTTTTTCTGACTGAATGAAGTTGGAAGAATGAAATGTGAACTAATTACGTAGATTTATACTCAGGGATTCCGTGTAATGATGGAATCCCTCCAGTGGTGAACAAAAAATCATTTTTTAAATTGAATTTCCATTTCCAATCAGTTTTTTAACTGCTGTAATAGCCTCATGGACGAGGGGGGATGCATGATCTTTAGAGTAGTGCAAGATGTTGGTAGCACGTTGAACTAGTGGGAGATCAGCTTTGGTCATTTCCCCCTTGATGTCGCTATATCCTTCCTGAAACTTTTCAATCAAAGGGTTGATAGCTTCTTGAGCGTTTTGAGGCTGTAAATCCATTATAAGAATGTCAGTAGACTGCAACAAGAACAATGTCAAATACAATCATCATACCAAATCTTTTCTTTTCTCAATGACAAAGCTGCTCAAACGTTCCAATTCACCAAAGAGTTGTTCCGAGAGGTGCTTAATCTGATCAGGCACAGCTTTTGGGTCTGTCCGGAGATTTTGGAGACCGGTTTGTAGTTTTTCTTGAAGATTGCACAAAGTTTGTTGAGAACGTGTTAGCTGTGAATGAAATTGTTCAGCGATTGGACCAAGCCGCGCGGTAGCAGCCTCTTGATAAGTTTTTCCATAAGCTAAAGCTTGTTCAGCTGGCTCCCTGGCTCGAGAGATCAAGTCCTCAGTCTTAATCTCGACTGAGTTGGCGTAACCACATTGAACCAGCAAATGAAACGTTAAAAGAGCTCGTTAACTTGACATTCAAGTTCACCAGAATACATGAGGATTTGTAGAAGTAGTCACTGATTGGTTACGAACAAATGATTGGGGCTTTCGACTGCACAAAATCTAAGCCTTTATTGGCCACAGCATCAACCTGCTCGATCGGACCAGCTAGCTTCACTTGAAGTGGTTTACTTTGTTCATAAAGGTAGAGTGCTGCACCTTCAGCTTTACCATAAACGGCAGCCGAATAAGGGTTGGCGTTAAGGGTGGAGTAGACGGCAGATAAGGTGTCGGAAATCACTGTTATCTCAACAGATGTTTATATAGGGGAAAGTAGGTGGTGGTTCAGTATGAGAGAAAAATAATAATTAAGAATAAGAAGAGACTGACCAGGAATGTTGACGACTCGGTTGATGAAGGTTGGCAGGGAGACATCATGATTGCTTGCAGTGCCATTGGGAGCACCAGCCGCATGATGACGAGTTTGAGTATCAGCACTCATGGACGGGAAAGTATTTATTTAAACTGAACGGTGAGTGAAGTTTTTCAAGAGCGCACAACACACAAATGACGCCGATAAGTAGAAGATAAACAGAATGAAATGTTAATTTTTTGGTGAGCGAGAGCACACAACACACAAATGACGCCGATAAGTAGAAGATAAACAGAATGAAATGTTAATTTTTTGGTGAGCGAAATGAATTTCAAAGAAAGAGAAAATGGGTCAGATGCATGAATATTGAGAAACGGCCAGCAAATAAGTTGGGGAGACAGATTAGATCGATGATCAGGAGCTGACTCCCCCAACCTGATTGTATGTGACGTTGTGATGGAATTTGCATGTGAAAGAATTAGGAGATACCCTATTTTAGAGTGTAATAAACTTATCAAAGCATGTTGATCAAACTTTCATTTCCGTGGCTTTGATAAGACAAACCCACGGACCTACTTCAATGGATTCATGATTCCGCCGGATTGAATTGTTGAAAGCGAAAGCACATTATTACCTGACTCATACATTCGCTGCCATAGCCTCCTTCATCGAAAATCATGTTTGAATTTTTAATTCAAACAATTCAAACAGGACCTGAAAACTAGAGAAGTTGCATCACTGAAAGAAATACTGGTAGTTAACCTGGGCAAGAATTCCTTGGGATAAACACACTCCAGAGGCACTATGAAAAGAATGTCGTTTTTGATACTTCAATCTGCGCATGGTGCTTGATATTGGAGAAGTGAATCCAACCGCTGTCACTGAGATTACCAAGATTGCGCTGAGATGATTAAGATGGACATGGCTCATCAGACACAAAAAGGAAGAAAAGAAACTTTTTTTTTTTTTTCCAAAGAAAAGAAATTTGTTATATTGAAAATTTTGTAATCCAAAACCAAGCAAGTTTTCAAAACAGGTTGGATTCAATGTGCACTATCATCATGCACAAAACAGACAAATTAGATGATAAGAACATTTTATCAATTATTTTCAATTTATTAATCCATTCCAACCATCTTCTTTCAAATAAAATAAAGATGAAAATTAAAAAGAGGAACAAGATGAGAAGTGACTACGGCATAAGGTGGATGAAGAAATTGATGAAATTTCAACAGATTGTCTTAAAGGTTCTTATTCTCCTCTATTTCTCACTTTCATATTTCTATTGTTATCCACTTCCTATTCTTTCTCACTAAATGAAAACTAATTGTTGAAATTCCAGTCTTATAATAGTGACTGACTCTTGTGAAAATCTCAACCTCAAGATTCAGCTTTGTTCTCCAAGTACTTTATAGTAGTTAGCCTTGAATTCCTATTTAAGTTAGTCAGTCTAGTAATATGTTAAGTTACATATTGAAGTTAAATCAAGTTATAATTATTATGTTAGTTACATAAATTAGTTTAGTTACATAGATTAGTTTAGTTACATAAATTAGTTTAGTTATATAAATTAGTTTAGTTAGTTTAAATGAGATAGTTTCTCATTCTTGTCTTCTAGTTGAAGTAAAATAAGTTCTTCTCATGGAATTAAAATATTAGTCCTTCTTGTTGTTGAAGTAAAATTAGTCTTCTAGTGGAAGTAAAACCAGTTATTCTAAGTTGGAGTAAAAATAATAGTGATAAAAAAATCATACTCAATATTCATTATTGTAATTAATATAAATTTAGTTTTATCAAATACTGAAATAAAATCATTGATTCCAAAACCTCTTCTTCTATTTTCTTGAATCATTTGAAGTATCTTTGATACTTGTCCCTTTTTATTACAATTACCTCTTAGTTGTTGCTTTAGCCCAGTCCGCAAAGCATTCAGCTATTTATGTTAATTTTTCTTCCAAATTTTCCATCTTCTTAAGTCAAAGAATCAACTACACTACAAAAAAAAGCTGAGCAACTGCCTGCAGTTGACATGTTCAAACTGCAGGCAGTCACCTAACTTTTTTTTGTAGTGCTAATTGTCAAAATACCTCCAATTATCCTTGCCAAGGCAAGAGAAAAATGGCGCTTATAGATAGAAGTAAGCAGAAACATTGTTTTATTCTTTTTAATAAAAATAAGAAAAAAGAACTATAGAATAAAAATTAATAAAATTAATTTTTATTAACAATAAAATAAAATCTCTTTTACAAAAGTCTCAGACAACAAAAATATAAAAAGACTTTATGTACAAAAAGGGGATTAAAAATAAAATTAAAATAAAATAAAAATAAAAAGAAATTAAAAATGGTAAGTTTTTAATTTCGAAATAAAAATAAAAATTAATTTATTTTGAATAAAAATAAATTAGTAATTTAAATTTAAAAATAAAAAAATTAATTAAAAATTAAAATTCTAAACGGTCATGACGTAATTGACCGTTCTCAATTCAAAACAACTCAATGACGTCACATGACGTCATTGACCACCTCTCTTTCTTAGCAAATACTCAATTCAAATCAATCATCAACAAAACAACATAAAATTAATTAAAAATAATTAAATAAT
>KN361159.1:0-20462 GCA_000785685.1 Uromyces viciae-fabae | reverse complement strand
AAAGTCCAATCATCATGATTTTTTTGCTCAAAAGAAAGCTGAGATCAAGGGCTACAACTTTGTCAGCCAATGTTTTGTGATAAAATGAATATTGGCTGAGATCAAATTGTTTAAAGTTGTCTATAATTGTGATACTTGTGAATCCTGGCAACTTAGTTTTTTTTTTGTAAAACAAACAAGTGAGACGAGTGGAAAGTTAAAAGTGGAGAGAGAAAATAGCTCACTTTTCTGACCTAGGGGATATTGATGTGAGGTGAGTGTTGAGTGAAAAGTGGAGAGGAAAAAAAAAACTTGCTGGTTGGACCTGGCAAGTTGGATTTTCATGACTTTTTTTAAAAGAATAAAAAAATTCAATGTGCTGAGTGAAAAGTGGAGAGGAAAAAAAAACTCACCTGTTGGACCTGGCAAGTTGAATTTTGATGTGTTTTTTAAAAGAAAGAAAAAATGTCAATGTGAGGTGAGTGGTGAGTGAAAAGTGGAGAGGAAAAGAAAACTCACCTGTTGGACCTGGCAAGTTGAATTTTGATGTGTTTTTTAAAAGAAAGAAAAAATGTCAATGTGAGGTGAGTGGTGAGTGAAAAGTGGAGAGGAAAAGAAAACTCACCTGTTGGACCTGGCAAGTTGAATTTTGATGTGTTTTTTAAAAGAAAGAAAAAATGTCAATGTGAGGTGAGTGGTGAGTGAAAAGTGGAGAGGAAAAGAAAACTCACCTGTTGGACCTGGCAAGTTGAATTTTGATGTGTTTTTTAAAAGAAAGAAAAAATGTCAATGTGAGGTGAGTGGTGAGTGAAAAGTGGAGAGGAAAAGAAAACTCACCTGTTGGACCTGGCAAGTTGAATTTTGATGTGTTTTTTAAAAGAAAGAAAAAATGTCAATGTGAGGTGAGTGGTGAGTGAAAAGTGGAGAGGAAAAGAAAACTCACCTGTTGGACCTGGCAAGTTGAATTTTGATGTGTTTTTTAAAAGAAAGAAAAAATGTCAATGTGAGGTGAGTGGTGAGTGAAAAGTAGAGAAAAAAAAAACTGACTTGTTTTACCTGGGGGGTTGCAGTTAGATGGTTCTTTTTTTTTTGAAGATAGTGATTGATTTATAAGTAATAGGTTTTCAAGCTTGGTTGTGATGATCTTGTGAGTTGGTTTTTGGTTGAGTTTTAGGTATGGTGTGTTGAGTTGATGATGCAAGCAAGGTAAAAAATAAAAAAGGAGAGTGAATTCTCAAAGGGGTTAAGAAGATGAGAAATGGCGGATTTCAATCATGAAATCCGCCATTTCCCATTTTTGAAATACACCTACCCTGGGGTAGGTGTATTTCACAAATCCGCCATAAGTAATGGCAGATTTGATCAAAAAAAAAATGGCGGATTTCCTAACTTTGATACCTCCTAATGAGGTAAGGAATTGTAATAGCACTCACCAATAGATACCAATTGAATCAAGTACCAGCCGTCTGAAAATATTTTTGATGTGAAAAAAAAAAAAAAAAAAAAAAAAAAAAAAAAAGGAGAGAAGAGCCAAAACAACATACATTCTGGTGGTCAGGTGATGACACTGCAGATTGAAGTGGTAAAGTGTTTGGAGTTTTTTGAGTGGATTTGAGAAATGTTGGATTTTTTTAACTGATTCATTGGTTTTTTCAAGTTGGTCTGAGTTAAATTTGAGATTTTTTTGCTGAGTTGAAGAAAATGAAAAAGATAAGGTAGAGTGGTACAGATTGATGACATTTAGTGTAGATGTCACACTAGCTACATGATAGCTTAGCAGGTCCCATTGCTACACTCACTGCCAGTATGATTGTGTCAGATTCATACAACTGGTTTTATATCAGTTGGAAAAATCTGATATTATATCAGACAAAACTGGCATTGTATCTACCTTAAATGAAATTAGATCTACCTAACATGATATTAAATCTAAAGAAACAGACATTTCATCTACTCAACCTATTTAATATCAACACATGTGATTTTATATCACATTGTTATGTCTGATGCAACTGTTTTGCCCATGGACATAATGTCAGTTAGAAAAATCTGATATAAAGTGAGTTATGTTGATATTAAATAGGTTGAGTTGATACAATATCCTCTAGGATAGACATAATACCATTTTTGGTAGATTTAATATCAGCTCTAGTAGATACAATACAGCTTTTGCCTGATATAATATCACATTTTTTTGTCTGATTTAATGTCAGATTTTGGAGTCTGCTACAATCATCTTGGCAGTGACCACATGTGAGTGTAGCATTTTGACTTGCTAACACCACTATAAGCCTGCTACAGGAGAATCTGACCAGTCTTAGCTGGTTTTTGTCAATTTTAGAAACTAAAAACAATGATCAAATGACTTTTTGTTTTTAATTATAAAGTTAATAAAAATAAAAACAAAAAGATAGAAACATAAATACCTAAAAACAAGGTAGGGTAATACAGTATATTTTATCAAGAAGAAGATTGATAAGAATAAATGATAATTATAATATTTTATTTTGTAATGATTAATTTAAATACAATTTATCAAAAAAAATTAGTAATAATAATAATGATATTTTAAAAATGTTATTTTTAATAAAATTTAACATATTCTTGATAATATTTCTAATGAAAACAATAAATGATGTTTTTGATCTATTTTTAATTTATTGATTACTTTGATACAATGAATTGAAAAGAAAGAAAAGAAAATCTGTGAATAAAGAAAAAATGATGTCATGATTCAAGATTTGAATCTTGATTGTGAAATAAAAATATAACATCATGTTTGATCATGATTTAAGGAATATGATCAAATCATGGTAAAACAAATCATAATAAAATAATTAGGTCTATTTACATAATTATTTTTATTCAATATTTAATTAAAAATATGTAAATTAAAATATAAAAATGATTGGTTTTAGGTCCTAATTATTTTATTAAATCTTATTTAAAATTAAAAATGAAAGTTAAAGAATCTTCACCTTTTTATATTGGTGGTAAGAATTGATGATTAAGATTTTTTAGGTGATTTGTTCAAACCTAAATAAACAAATTGATTGATTAATTTTAATTTTATTTTAATTCATTTTACTGTGTAATTATTTCTTGCAGCTCATTAGAAAAACTTACAATTTCCAATAAAGTAAATTTTTCTTTTATTGATTTTAATTATTTGACAGTTTTCTCATGGCTCAGCTAACGCTACGCCACAGCTACACAAAAAAATTCTAAATTTTTGTAGCGTTAGTGCTCAAAATCATCTGCTAACTGTAGCTTCCTGTTAGTGTAGTGCAAAACACTAACACTATGCTACACTAATGATATGTGTAGTGTAGCTGACCCACCCTTGATTCTATATTAATCATAAAGACATCTAAAAAACTTATTTTATCATCAACATTAAAATGATAAATATAAAATATAATCAATAAATTACTTGATTGTATTTCATATTATTATGAAATCAATTTTCTTATTTCTTAATTTTATTCATCATTTTCCTATTTATATTTATTGAATCAAGTCTTTATCAAACTTTGCCTTCAGGCAGAAGTTTCATTTATTTATTTATCAATTCTTATCTTATGTGTTGTATAAAAAATTCTAAAAAACAAAATAAATTATCTTCAGTATTGTACATTCTTTTATAAGGTATCAAATATTGTAGCAAATAGAATCTCAATATTTAATTATGTTATCTAACTTTTGAATAATCCCACCATAGAATACTGAAAAATATCATATAAAAACAGCCTATTAGAAATAGAGGTGATATAGAGTCTCAAAGCACTCACACAAGACCTTGGAAAACTTGATAAACTGATTTTTTGGATCAAAAAAGAAGGATGAATATATATAGAATAATAGAAAATAAGAAAGAGAAAAAGAGTTGCGATTCCATCCAAAAGTATGTTAATTAATAGTTAGCAGATCAGCCGTTACAAATCTGCCTCTTTTTTTATGTTTCCAAAATAACACCCATGATGTTGCAAGGGATGCCTTGTGATGTTTATTTTGCTCCAGGTGTTGTTTTAGAATACCCCTAAAAATCTCAATAATTCATAACTTGATATGTCCCAAAAAGCTCCGCATAAAACTGGGGCATGTGAGGAATGCAGGATTTCTCAGACCTCTCAGTATTTGAAGGATATTGATTGGGGCAACATTAATTTGGACTTCTTGTCTTCAAGATATTCTCTTTGCTGGTATTGAAAAAAAAGTGAGGTGAACAATCATTATAAGATTTTTTTTTAATCTGGAGATTTGATTGGGTGCATGAAAATTTAGGAATTTTCCTGAAAAAAAAAAAATAAACCAATTATTTCCACTTGAAAAAATCCAATTTATTTCAAACAAAAGACAGATTTAAAATGGCGGACTTGGTTGAAATCAACCATTTCTTTTATAATTTGCCTACCTATGACACACCCAAAATAATAACAAACTTAGACATACATATAAAAAGTGAATGAATGATATGAAGAAACAATAGCTGCCCTCATTTCTAGTCCATAGAAGTATGTCACGAATTTCTCCATTGTGACATACTTTTATTTGGCTGGGGTTATGGAACTATGGAGCCTGTCATATTTCTATGACAAATGAGCGCTCCATTGCCCTTGACCCCGGCCTACACCCCGGACAATTGTACCTTTACAGCTATTTTGGTGGGTGACAATTTTCCATGGCGGGATATGTGGATATGTCCGGGGGAATACTTTGCGAAACCTCTCCCATACAAGTATGTCTACTATGGAGCTGACATGTATGGAGAAGTATGGAACGCTGGACTTAGAAATGAGGGCTCTAAATGGTGATTCATTACTTTGATATTCCAAAATACTATGGTGCGCAATGTCATAGTGTCGCCACCGGGGTAGTGATGTCACAGTCATCATAAGTATTGACACCAGGGATGCTTCACACCACAGCCACACAAGGCACCGAGCAAAAAAAGGTTTCAGTACAACTCGAGCGCAAAGCATGTCAATTGGTGACATTTACTAGATATTTTCTAAAAAATTTATACGGAATACAACACTACAAACAGAGACATGGATTACAAAAAGAAATGGTTTGACATGGCATTTTTTCAAATTAAATATGTATATACATTTTTTCAAAAAAGGATGAAGATCTCAATTTTGACTATCTTTTTTAGCGTCGTTCTTTGACTAGAAATAGAAGAGCTAAGAAAGATAAAATAAGAAATATGATAAACCAAGATAATAAATTGAGCATACTAAATAAAATAAGATAAAAAACCCAACCAAACATCATTAATGAAGAATTTGATTAAATGAATGAGATAAATATGCTTTCATATGAGATGATATAAGCTTACTCAGGATACCAAAAAGCAGTAGTTCTAAAGCCAAATAAGGATAAAACACTTGCAGCTACGTATGCATAATTTATACAAAAGCAAAAAATTAGTCAAGAAGGAAATGAAATGAAGAAAGGAAACAAAACTTACAAGGAACTTCAATATCTACCCCATAACGATGATCTTTCAAAGTTAAATATCTAACTTCATTAACTAAAAGAGCTTCAAAAGCAGCATGGTAAAATGAAATATCTTGTAACCAAGCCGTTCCAAATGGCAATTTTTCTCTATTTACTAATAACCCTGCAAATAATAAACTTTTTTTTTTTGGTTTTTTTTGTTTGGGTGATATGAGTTGGAAATATAAAGATCTATTAAAAAAGAAAAAGAAAACTTACTTGAATAACATGATCAAGCTACCCACCAAATTGGCAACACCAATATCATCAAAGATAAGACTAATGAGTAAGACCAAACCGAAAGATACAGAATTGAAAGAGATAAGAACGAGAACGAAATTCCAAAATTGTTCCAAGTTAGGAACTAAACCAACGGGATAATAAATAATACAAGCTAAAATAAAAGGAGGTAAAATTCTTAATGGAAAAATATCGAATATAATTTTAGATAAAAAGTAACTTAGAATTGAATAATATCCATTAGATCTTTCTCTTATAAATATTATTCTATCATTTGAGAATATCGTGATTGCTGTCATTGATGAAAATCCAAATAATGCCAGTATGAAAAAGAATAATCCCATTCTTCCTTGAAATCCAGCTATATCCAATGTCACTCCATGGAAAAGTGATGCACAAACACCTGCGATTGTACCCCAATGGCACGAGGAGGGAAAGAATCAAAAAAAGCCAAAAAAGTTCTCACATTTTTTAATGTATGCATATAAACTGAAGAAACTGACCGGCGAGAAGGATTGCCAATAGATAATGGGACAGCATGAGCATAGGATTTCGATAAAGGTTTTTAAAAGCTCTACCACTGAGGATAGAGAACTGTTGAAAGAAACCAGGGCGAGCTTGACTTCGAGCGTTAATATGAGTCAAGAGTGGATTGACAATAGCAGTTGCACCGGTTGTATTAATTAATAAAGCACGTTTTTGAATAGCCTCAAATTCTTTCTTGATTGATTTGTGTATATCTGATGATTGGAAAGTTTCTGAAAGTTGATCTAATAATTTAAAATCTTCTTCTATCGATTCATCTAAATCTTGTTCAACAGTGTGACTTAATGAATCAGATGACGTGGGTCTTTCGGGTTGTTGTCGTAATAAGAATTGTGTTTCGTCACCAGGCTGTCCCGAGTGAAATTCAAAACTGTCTTCTCGGTGGTGGCTCGGCTCAGCGAAATGTCGGGCAACATCCGAAGGACGACTGAAATGCTTTTTGATGATGGTCCCCGATCGATCTTTCATGGTAAGATCGATAAGGAAATCAGCAATATTATAACCGGAGGGACAAGGATGTCCAGCGAGAGCAAAATACTCGTGACAATATTCAAATCCGCCGGAGTAAATTAATCTCCCTCCGTCTCCCAATAAAATCAATTGATCAAATAATGCAACGATACTACTTTGAGGTTGATGAATAGTCATGATGATGGTGCGTTTATAGTTTTTTGCCAATTGAGATAAAGATTCAATGACGTTAAAAGCATTGAATGAGTCTAATCCACTCGTCGGTTCATCCAAAAATAGAATGCTTGGATTGATGACTAGTTCACACGCGATTGATACTCGACGTTTTTCACCTCCAGATATAGATCGACGACCAGTTCTTCCAATAAAGGCGTCTTTGATATGTGAAATCCCCAGTTCCTCCAAAGTTTCTAGTGTTCTAATTTTTTTTGACTCAAGCGTCATACCTTTAGGTAATCGAAGCATGGCTGAACACAACACAGTCTCGTAGACGGTAAGCGTACTCATTAAAGTATCTTCCTGATCAACATAACCAATTAATGACTTGAATTGATCATTTGATATTTGAATTTCGTTAATCATAATATCGCCTGTCACAAAGCCCGCCTTAGGTTTCTTAGCCAAAATGTCAAGTAGGGTACTCTTCCCAGCTCCCGAGGTTCCCATGATCGCTAAGAGTTGCCCCGAGTTTGCTTTTCCTGACACGGGTTGCAATATAGTTTTTGAATTATTGATAGAATAGGTGATCTCAGAAAATATCAAGTTAGCTGGCACATGCTCAGATAAAAGATCGTATTCCCCTGTGTTGATTCTTTTTTTACCGTACAAGACAGGATACTTATGAGCCCGGTTACGGCCACAATACCAGAAGACTGTACCGTATGGACAAGAAAAAAGAAATGGCATTAGGAAAAGGTAAGCGAAAAATGTGAATGAGCTCGCAAGTGTGTAATGCACAAAAGAAAAACTGATAACATACGCCAAGAAGCCCCCGCGACAAAAAAGGCGGTCAAGACGATGCTAAGGACAACCATTGGACTATTATTAGGAGCTTCGGGTACTTTAAATCCAGGTACCATGGTATAATGTAAACATTCGCCAGCCTGACAGTTAAGAGTGATAGAGGTGTCACCAAACACGTCAGTGATCAATTGATTCATAGCCGGTTCTTCGAATCGACAGCCCTGTTCGCCTGAAGAGCAAGAAAATTTGCCTGGGCCCTTGATCTCATGACTTAAGAATTCACCGATGTCTAATTTTCATTAAAAAATATCAAGATTGATTGGTATACGCATTCATTTTTGAGTGGTGATTCCACAATTTGAAGGGGCAAGCTAGCACATGGCGATGCATTAATGTACCAGGGAAGTACTGACCTACACTTCCAGATTCTCCACATAACATCCGACCGGGGATGCATTTACATTGCATGCTTTTACATTCATTTCGAGTAATGTTCGGTTGACCTTGGTAACCGATTTGAATCGACTGCTCACATTCATCGAACGCACAATAAAATGATTCAACAAACCCAATCCAGAATTGAAATTGACACGAAGATTTGCTATTGTCACAAGTGAATGAAGCTTGTGGTGGCCTGCCGGGTAGTAGGTCGAGAATCTTGCGGTCTTGATTTTTTAATTTTTGAAAAGAATGGTAGTTCATATCAATAAAAAATAACTAATAGCCGATTGTATAGCGAACACGAGTCAATGTAATGAGATCTTGACTGAACTGGTGATATTACACATTTGATAACTTTCTTTGACTGTATATCCACCTTTGTAACATACAGCTTCAGAGTTATTTTGAGAAGGGGAGTCTTTTGAAGGAGGTGAGTAGGCGAGACTAGGATGAGATCGCCGATTAGTTTGATAATCAACTGAAGGTATCAACGCAGAGCAAGCTTGGTCGGTTTCACAGACTAGATTGATTTGATCATCAGAAATTGGCAAGAAGTAAAAACAAAAAAACAAAAAAAAACAAGATGAATCAATGATTTGTTTCTATATTTAATGAATGATTAGATTGGGAGGAAGAAGCTTGATATTTGTTAATATTGGAGATTATACCATTGCAGTTGATTCCAGTCCAACCAGGGCTACATTGACAGCTTGTTGAATTATCTTGTCGGACATGACGTTGGTCGCCATCGGCAAGACTACCACAAACTTGACGAGGGTAGAAATATGAAGTGAGTGTATGAGCATTCAAGTAGAGATATATTTTGAGTTACCAACCAGGTTCACCACAATCCTGACCACCAAAACCTGTGGGACATTTACATTGACCATCGTATTCACTACAGATACCAAATTGTTTGCAGTTAAACTTGGGTAATTGACAATTGAAGCATTCAGGGCAGGGAGGACAGCCAGGTGGCCGAGGTGGTTGCTGGAAGGATTGAAAGGGATGAGGAATGATTTCATATTGAGAAGTTACGAAGAGGTTGGTGGATTTGGAAGAGATGGGTGATAATAGTAGCAATGTGGTGAGGAGTGAAGACATGTTAATTCTTGAAAGATAGAATAAAAATAAAAAAATAATAATATCAATCATACAGCTTAAATCACTGCAATCAACACGTTCATTGCTCAATCAGCGGCAGATTTCACCACTGGTTAATCTTGAAATAATCCTATCAACCCTTCCTTCCCTTCATCAACCAAGTTGTGAGGCTTGTGTGACATGTAATTCAGACTCCTTTGATTCTGAATTTTTATTTATTTATTTTGAATTTTATTCTTATCAAAACAAAAACAGATTGATAACTTTTAACATTTATTTGATCATTAAACAAACAAAAATTATTGTAAAATTGAAAAAATTATTTCTTTTAACTTATTCTATTTTAGCTTATTAAAAATTAATATTGATATTATTATCTTAATTCTTCTGATCTTTTTAAAAAAATATCAAGTCTACCTTGTCTTCAGGAATTTCATATTTTATCTTTTGTTTTATTCATCTTTTTATTAAAAAGTGTAGACTTTTTAATTAACCAACAGAAATGAGTATATGCTTTTAACATTTATTTGATCATTAAACAAACAAAAATTATTGTAAAATTGAAAAAATTATTTCTTTTAACTTATTCTATTTTAGCTTATTAAAAATTAATATTGATATTATTATCTTAATTCTTCTGATCTTTTTAAAAAACTATAAGTCTACCTTGCCTTCAGGAATTTCATATTTTATCTTTTGTTTTATTCATCTTTTTATTAAAAAGTGTAGACTTTTTACTTAACCAACAGAAATGAGTATATCTTCATTTATTGCATTTTAACATCAGTGACTCAAAGAAGAAATGAAAAGTTTGCAGAAGCTACAACTAGGAATAGGTGTCAATTATAGTCTATTTACCTTGATCATAAGCATCTTTTTTTTTTTTGTTGTTGAAAAAATTAAAAATCAGAAAAAATAAATCAGTAAACCAAACTGGCATTGATTGACTATGATCTATAAGTCATAAAATAGAAAAAAGAAATGCATACTGTTGCCGATTTCTCAAGTATTTCTTGAGTGTGGGGATTTTGGCCCACGGTAAACTCACGGCGAAAATTCGCCAAAACAAAGCAATTCCCACGCCAATTGCGATGTGGTGGCTAAAAAAAAGGAAAAAAATAAAATAAATAAAAAGTAAAGGAAAGACAAATAAAATAAATAAAAAGTAAAGGAAAGACAAATAAAAAATAAAGAAACAAATAACAATAAAAGAATAAACAAAAAGATTAAAAGAAAAAGAAAAAGAAAAAGAAAAAGAAAAAGAAAAAGAAAAAGAAAAAGAAAAATAAAAAGGACAGACCACATGAATTTAGCAATGCCCGATATAAAAAAAAATCCTAGAGAATAAAATTGACTACAGTACTGATGAGCAGGGTTTTTTGACTGCAAGACAAGAACTACCACAATTACTGTCTACTTGACTATTCAATCTTTATTTTAAATTTTTTATTAATTTTCTTGAAACATGTTTACTTTGAAAATTAAGGCCCTTGGTAAATTCACTGCAATTTTTTTTGCTAAAACACAAAAACAAAACACAAAACAAAAAGAAAAAGAAAAAGAAAAGAAAAGAAAAGAAAAGAAAAAGGAAAAAGAAAAAAGAAAAAGAAAAAGAGAAAGAGAAAAAAAAAATAAAAGAAAAATAAAGAACAAAAGAAAAAGAAAAAGAAAAAGAAAAAAGAAAAAGAAAAAGAAAAAAGAAAAAGAAAAAGAAAAAGAAAAAGAAAAAAGAAAAAGAAAAAGAAAAAGAAAAAAGAAAAAGAAAAATAAAAAGAAAAAGAAAAAGAAAAAGGATTTATTTTTGTTTTTTCTTCTTATTTCTCTTTCTCTTTTTCTTTTTTCTTTTTTCTTTTTCTTTTTCTTTTTCTTTTTCCTTTCCCTTCTCTTTTTGTTCTTTATTTTTCTTTTATTTTTTTTTTCTCTTTCTCTTTTTCTTTTTCTTTTTTCTTTTTCCTTTTTCTTTTCTTTTCTTTTCTTTTCTTTTTCTTTTTCTTTTTGTTTTGTGTTTTGTTTTTGTGTTTTAGCAAAAAAAATTGCAGTGAATTTACCAAGGGCCTTAATTTTCAAAGTAAACATGTTTCAAGAAAATTAATAAAAAATTTAAAATAAAGATTGAATAGTCAAGTAGACAGTAATTGTGGTAGTTCTTGTCTTGCAGTCAAAAAACCCTGCTCATCAGTACTGTAGTCAATTTTATTCTCTAGGATTTTTTTTTATATCGGGCATTGCTAAATTCATGTGGTCTGTCTGCAAATTCAGGCAGTTTTGAATGGACACGGTTTTCTGAAAACTCATGCAGTTTTCAAAAAAAACCGCTTGAGCAAAAAAATAAAAATAAAAAGAAACCTTCTTGGGGGTTAGAAATATTCCTCCATTATTTTTGATGGACAAGAAACAACTAAAATAGAAAAAAAGATATAAGAAGGAAAAAAAAAAGAGATAAAAACCCAAAAACAAACGGAAAAACAAAGAGAACAACGAAAAGAGAAAGAAGAAGGAGAAAGTAGAGAAAAAGAAGGATAAGAAAGAAAATAAGAAATAAGAAAGAATAAAAAAAATTGAAAAAAATTAAAAATCAAAATTATAAATTAAAAGACAAAAGGACAAAAAAAACAAAAAGGGAAAGAAAAAGGAGACAAAAGAGAAAAAAAAAGGGGGGAAACCAAAATAAAAAAAAGGTAAAAAAAATGAAATGAAATAGAAGTAAAAATAAAAAAGGAAAAGTATAAAAAATCAAAATCAAAAATCAAATGGAAAAGGTACAAAAAAAGAAGAAAATAAAGAAGAAAATAAAGAAAGATAGAAGAAAGAAGAGAAAGTGAAAGTAAGAAATAAAAATAAAAGAAGAAATGAAACAGGACTAGATAATGAAAAAATAAAAATAAAAAAGGAAGAAAGGAAGAAAAAAGAAAGAAGAAGGAACAAAGTAGAAATAGAAAACAAATAAAAAAAAAGAAAAAAAAAGAAAAAAAAAGAAAAAAAAAAAAAAAAAAAAAAAAAAAAAAAAAAAAAAAAAAAAAAAAAAAAAAAAGAAAAAGAAAAAAAAAGAAAAAAAAGAAAAAAAGAGAAAAAAAAAGAAAAAAAAAGAAAAAAAAAGGTAGCAAAAGAAAAAAAAAGAAAAAAAAGGAAAAAAAAGGAAAAAAAAGAAAAAAAAAGAAAAAAAAAGAAGGAAAAAGAAAAAAAAAGAAAAAAAAAGAAAAAGAAAAGAAAAAGAAAGAAAAAAAAAGAAAAAAAAAGAAAAAAAAAGAAAAAAAAAGAAAAAAAAAGAAAAAAAAAGAGAAGAGAAGAAAAAATAATGAAAAAAGGGAAAAAATAAAATAAAAATAATAGGGTGTATCAATTATTAAAAATCCACAATTAGAAATCCATCAATTAAAAAAATGCAAATCCGCAATTTTTATTCAATGGATTTCTGAAACCAGGTATCTAAAAATTCAACGGATTTTGAAATCCAAAAACTCAGATATTTTGTAAAAACTCACATATTTATATAAAACATAGATTTTACACCTCATCACTCTGTTTAAATATTCATCTACCTCATACCAGCTTCCATATCCCTCATACCAACCTTTATATCAACAACTCAACTGGAAAATCATGTGACCAACAACTCAACACAGTATCCTTTTTCAAGCTGCCACCTCATCTGCTACTATCATGCTAGTTGACTCTGACTGTGACTCTGACCATGACGATTGATATCTTTTCTGTTGCCATCAACTCCAGAAAAGATATCTTTCTGCCAGAAACACCACTACTAGACTTCATCCTCTCTATGATTTATCAAAACTGCAATCAATTGTTGAAGCTGTAATCCCTGTAGAAGGGAACTTGACCAATATTACATTGGTTGCTGAAGTCTAAGGACATATGTAAGGTATTTCTATGTCTTAAATACTTAATTTTATGTATTTAGGACTATCAATGTCCACAAAAATATTGTGATAGTGTTTTATCACGAATATAATGAACAACTTATAGTTGATAAACTTCTTTTAGAAGATTTATTACAATCAAATAAAAGATATACTTTTTATTTGATGTAGATTGTGGTACTTGAGCTTATAGCTGAAGTGGTGGCACAATATTTTATTTAATTCTTTAAAAGAATAAATAAAAGGAATAATTGGGGGAGGCTTGAGATAAGTAGCTCAAACAGAGGCCGTAGTCCCTATTCAATTATTCTTTAAGGAAGAGTAATGTAACTTAAGTGTGAATAGATTTAAGTTATATTTTTCTCCCATTATGGCTTGTAGCAGGTTTTTAAAGGATAACTAGATGATAAAGTGAAAGGACTATACTTTTGGTCAAATGAGACAAAGTAGCTTACTTTATATTCGGTTGGTTGTGTTGGTTTCATTTATTTGTATGTATGAATGAATGAATGATCCAACAAAAGGGGGAAAAGGGACCTGTATTTATAGTAAAATACTCCTCAGGGGCGCTCTAAGGACCTTTTACAAAAGGGGGAAAAGGGACCTGTATTTATAGTAAAATACTCCTCAGGGGCGCTCTAAGGACCTTTTATTTGCTTGTGGGAACAAGATATTGTTTTCTTATGCCTTTCATAGAATTATAGTGAAATATTTCCCACTTATTCATTATTACATGGTATAAATACTTGTAATAGTAAATAAACTGTTATATTTCATGTAGTAATTATATAATTATTTGTATTATAATTTAATTATGTTTTATATAATAATTCTGTGCTTGACAAGTAATAAAATATTTAATTCAAAGCAATGTGAATAATATTTGGAAGTCTGGACCTTGGTACGTAAAAAGAAATAAAATATTGAGTTATTTTTTGTTTTTATATTGTATGGAAATAAATATGTGATAATTTATTCCCAGGGTTCTTTCTCCAAGGTAATTATTCTTGTGGAGGCGCAGAAATCCTCTAACTAGGTCTGTGTAGCTACTGTTGGAAAATTTCAATTGCCTATAACTTCTAAACTAATCGAGTTATAACAATTCTGACAGAATTTTCATTATGTACTAACACCAGGGCATGTAATGGCCATTCAGTGTGTGCCTGTGTGTAACTTTTCATTACATGTAACTTTTTGATTATTATTCTTGTGAAATTGAGGCGCAGAAATCCTCTAACTAGGTCTGTGTAGCTACTGTTGGAAAATTTCAATTGCCTATAACTTCTAAACTAATCGAGTTATAACAATTCTGACAGAATTTTCATTATGTACTAACACCAGGGCATGTAATGGCCATTCAGTGTGTGTGCCTGTGTGTAACTTTTCACTACATGTAAATTTTTGATTATTATTCTTGTGAAATGCTCCAAGGTAATTATTCTTGTGGAGGCGCAGAAATCCTCTAACTAGGTCTGTGTAGCTACTGTTGGAAAATTTCAATTGCCTATAACTTCTAAACTAATCGAGTTATAACAATTCTGACAGAATTTTCATTATGTACTAACACCAGGGCATGTAATGGCCATTCAGTGTGTGCCTGTGTGTAACTTTTCATTACATGTAACTTTTTGATTATTATTCTTGTGAAATTATAATCTTGTGGGCTTATTTTAATGGTGAAGGGTTAAGATTTTGTAGGTGACTTTGCAGAGTGACCTGGGGTAGTTTTTGATGAGATTTCAGAATATGTAATAATAATCCATGAATTCCTCATAAACAAATAGTTATTAAGTATTTTATTATTCTGTAGGTTATCTGGATGATTAATTTATCTCATAAACTGACAACATAGCTCAGCACCTAGCCAAGATGTCAGGGCATGATAAACCATGGCAATGGCAAATTTCTGTGAGCAAGAATGCTCTAAGAGCATTAACAATAAGAATGCTCTAAGAGCATTAACAATAAGAATGCTCTAAGAGCATTAAGAATAAGAATGCTCCATCTGAGAGGGAAATTCCTGTAAAGAGGAGAAAAGTATAATTACTTTTCTCCCCTAGCTTTTCCATGGGGACTTTCCTCCTTTAAAATTCCAATGCTGAACTCTTCAGCAGTGTTTTCTCATCTATAAATATCAGGCCTTCTTAGCCCATTTGTTCTTGATCCACTCATTCCATTTTATCATTGCATATCCCAATCCAATCCATCTTATCATTATCTCACCAATAAAATTATAAACACTTTATTATCAAGCCAAACTACCGCCACTGAGCACCCCAGTACCTCAATATCCCTTACAGCTTCAAGTTTTCTTCAATTATTTAGAATTTCATTTCCTTGCTACCTCGATCTTCTAAACCTCTTTGAACCCCACCTGATTTTCTATAACACATCTTAAAACCCCCAAAGAGATCCTTCGATCCAGCCTGCAGTTGCCATATGTCGCCTGGGCTCTAATGGAAATGGTGCAGCAGTTTTTCAACTCAAAAATATTTTCTCAATTGGATATGGTACTATCAGCGTATATACTTCAAGGATCATCAAGTTTATCTATCAGTTACGATTTCAGATGGTGTCATGGCCCTCAAAACGAGAAAGGCAAGAACTTTCTGAGTTTATGCAAAGTGAGGGGTTTCCCGGATTTATTGGATTTGTTGATTGAACCACTATACCACCCAGCCAGAAGCCACCTGTTGATGGCAATCACCTTTTTGATAGAAAAAAGAGGTATGAAATCTTATATTTAAACTCATTAACTCATTCATCATGTTCAAAAACTGACCTACCAATATCATATTTTACTTGTCAAACTCATTCCTATCACAGATACCCAATCTCTGTAACCCTTGTGTGTGATGTTGACAAAAAAACATCTCTTATCTTTCTGGATACCCCGGATCTTGTCACAATGCCTATGTTTACTCAAATATGTGAATCACTCAAGACCCTTGAAGCTATTTTGATGAAAATCAGTTCCTCCTTGCTGACTCTGCATATTTAAGTGATCTATATATGGTTCCTGCATACAAGGGAAAAGATTTAATAGTCAGAGATAACACTGATTTCAACTACAGACTAGCTCAATCAAGAGTACGGATTGAACATGCAATTGGCATTTTGAAAGGATGTTTTGCCAGTTTTCAAGAGATATAATCTGAATTACTGAAATATATGTGAGGTGAAGGCAGTCATAAAGTGAATTATCAGCTGTATTGTTCTTCATAACCTCCTAGCAGACCTTAAGGATCAGAGGAATGAATGATTTCAACTACAGACTAGCTCAATCAAGAGTACGGATTGAACATGCAATTGGCATTTTGAAAGGATGTTTTGCCAGTTTGCAAGAGATATAATCTGAATTACGGAAATATATGTGAGGTGAAGGCAGTCATAAAGTGGATTATCAGCTGTATTGTTCTTCATAACATCCTAGCAGACCTTAAGGATCAGAGGAATGAACTTTATGAAGATGAAATACCAGATCCACCACCCTTGTTGGCAGACAATGATGACAAAGAAGAAGATGGTATCAGAGGTTGTTTAAGACCCATCACTTTGGCATACTTTGCATGAGGATCATATAAAAATGAATCTGTTATTTCGAATTTTTTTTTTTTTATTTTATCAATTTTTTTTTTTTTTCATTATCAATTTTTTTATTTTTATTTTTTTTTATTCAATTTTTTTTTTAATTCCTATCAACCATCCACTCAAAACTCTCAAAACTCAAAAATTTCATCTTCAATTCATCTGGCAACCACTCAAAACTCAATAAAACCCAAAAAACTCATCTTCAAGTCAAAAAATCTTATATGTATGATTGTTATTTTACTTTATTTATTTTCACCACCAAATTCAAAAAATCAAAACTGACCCACTTATTTTTTTATTATCCTTTTTTTTTTCTCATCTCTTAATTCTCAAGAGGTCCTAGAATGTATGATTTTATTATTATTATTTTTTTTTCACCATCAAATTCAAACTAAAACAGAACTGACCCACTTTTTTTTTTTTTATCCTTTTTTTTTTTTTTTTTACTTCTCCTTCAAGTCGAAAAATCTTATCTTCAATTCATTTTCCTCCACCTTAAATCTCAAACAACTCATCTCTCAATTCTCAAAAGGTTCTAAAATGTATGTTTTTATTTATATTTTTTCATCAACAATTCATCCGCAAACTCAAACTAAATCCAAACTAACACACCTTTTTTTTTTTTTGTTTTTATCCTTTTTTTTTTCCTTTTTTTTTTTTTTTTTTTCCTTTTTTTTTTTATTATTCCTTTTTTTTTTTTTATCTTTTTTTTTTTTTATCCTCTTTTCTAGATGGTTTCTCCTCCCCTCTTCACCTCCCAACCCAACAGCCAATTGATCGATTAACAAACAAACCAGCAGAACCGGCACCAATTGATTGATTGGAACCAATCAATCAACTGTTGAACAATCAATATGTTCAGGCATGAACCAATTGACCAGGAGGGGGGCCAGTGGCCTGCCCCCCTCACCTGTGACCCACCCAAGGTTTTTTTCTTTCTTTTAGAAAAAAAAAAAAAAATTCAAATAATAATTTTTTTTTTTTTTCATAATGAAAAAAACTTATGTATGATCATAATTTTTCTAAGGGGGAATACCTGCAGGTTGAGCTACCCAAAGTGAGATTTTAATTTTTATTCAAAAAAAATCTTGAACTTTTTTTTTTTTTGAATCTTAATTTTTTTTTTTTTGTAAAATTTAACCCCATTAATTTGGATTATTTTTTTTAGGGGGAAGGCCAGCATGTTGAGTTACCCAAGGTGAGTATTTCTTTTTTTTTAAAAAAACAAAATCTTGAGCTTTTATTTTATTTTTAATTCCATTTTCTCTTCAATCGTTGTGATTCCAGCCTTTTCATCTTCAGGAGTCAGTCCAAAGCCAATAGAGATTGATTTGGTATGTGCTTTTTTGTATTTGTCTTTGTATGTATTGAACCTATCCTTCATTTGTCTGGCGGTAAGATTTATTTTGTTTGGAGACTGGCTCCTAAGGTTAATTTCCATAAGTTCAAAGCCGTTGATTTTACCTTTGGCAGGTCAACCAACTTGGGGAGCCTTTCCAGTGATAAAGCAAGCATCTTTATTTTTTTTTTGATTTTGAGCCAATTGATGAGGATCAGATAGTCTTCTCTCTTCAAGTGGGAAGTAGTAGTAGTTGTTTTCTTGTTACAAGTGTTGTCATCTGAAGAGTTTTGAGTTTTTTTTTTTCTTGGGTGATTTTTTTTAGAGGGAGAACTTAGTTTAGTTTTTGTTTTGTTCTTGGTGGCCTTTTTTGGGATGAGTTTTTTGGATGGGGATTTTTTTTTGGGTTCCATTGAAGTAAAGGATTTATTTGGAAGTGGAAATGGATGATTTTTTTTAAAAAAAAAGGATGGGTGAATCATGGAAGAGTAATGACTGGCCGTATTTTTTGGAGCCCCTTAAAATGTCATTTGGGTTATGAAAATTGGTAAAAATGTTATTTTTTATCTCAATAAATTGACATGTCCTGATAGGAAAAAATTAAGGACTTGGGTTTTTTATCAACGGATTTGAAACATGTGGATTTGTTCAAACCAGTTAATTATGTAATTGTGGATTTGGACATAATTGATACACCCTAATGAAAGAAGCAAGAATAAAGAATAAAGAAAAAAGTAAAAAGTAAAAAGTAAAAAAGTAAGAGGAAAGAAAAAATATGGAGAAGAGAAACAAATCATTTTTAGTTTTCTTTGCTCTGTTCCATCTTTATCGTTATTTTTTCTTTATTTTTTGGGTTTTTTTCACTTCTTTTTTCTTTTTTTTTTCTGTTTTCTTTCTTTTTTGTTTCTATTTTCTTTAATTTTTGTTTCTGTTTTCTTTCTCTTTTGTTTCTGTTTTCTTTCTTTTTTTCTCTGTTTTTTTTTTTTTTTTTTTTTTTTTTTTTTTTTTTTTTTTTTTTTTTTTTTTTTTTTTTTTTTTTTTACTTTGCCTTTCTTTTTTCTTTCTATCATTTTGTTATTCCTTTCCTTTTCCTTTTGGTTCTCTTTATTTTTTATTTTTCTTTCTTTTCCTTTCTTTTATTATATTTTTTTGGTTTCTGCTTTTTTGGTTTTGTTATTCTTTTGGAAAAATGGGATTTTTTTTTTTTTGAGGGGGCAACCATTTTTTGGGTTTTTTGGGTCAAAGACCTTTTTTTTTTTTTGGTTTGATTGTTTCATTTTTTCTTTTATCTTGTGATATAAAGGATATGAGACCCCCTTTCAAATTGAATCCCATGGGACATGGCCATTGGCCAATGTTTTTGGGGTGCTTTGTCCCGAAACCCTTTTTTTTTTTTTTTTTTTTTCAATAATCTCATTTTTTATTTTTTTTGCTTTTTTGGGGGCCTTTGGTACCCCAAGAACCCATTGATATTTTTGAATTTTCCCTTACGCAGTTTTGAAAGACCCATGTGAGTTTGCAGAAAACTGTGTGCACGTGGTCTGTCTGTGCGCAAAGTCAAATCCATGTGAGTTTGCAGGCGGACCACGTGAATTTAGCAATGCCCTCTTTTTATTTTTATTTTTATTTTTTCAGTATAAATTGATTTCACATTGCATACCAATGTATTACAAGTAAATTTCAAATTTTCTCAACTATTCCACATATTATGTGAGTAAATGATAATAAACAATCTTCTTAGGTGTTGAAATTTAGAATAGAAATTTAATAAAATGATAATTAGATTTTTAGATTTTTTCAATTTTTATTTATAACAAAATATATGAGTGATTTTTAAAATAAGGACAAGTGAAGATCACTTGGAAAGACTCAGAGGGTGTGGATGAAAAGATAGCAGAGTCGATGAGTTTTATTTACTTTAAGAATGGGTTTGACTAGAGAGTAAAAACAAAGATAGACCTCCCATAGGTATTTGAGGGGCCTAATGTGGTTCCAACAACTACAATAAAAAATAAAAGTAAACAGAATCAAAAAGAGAAGAAAATCAAAGAGAAAATCAAGAATAATTTGTTTTGAAAATGATTGAACATTTTTCAATTCTAAAAACATAGACTATAGAGTCTTGCACAAAAGTGATGGCATAAATTAGAACAAAGTGATTGAACATTTTAATCCATTTTTTAGACTGGCTCAAGGCTACTGCTATGATTTTTAAAGACAGAACAACTCAGACTATTTATGTTGGATTTATTTTTGATTTTTATTATTATTTTACTTTATTTATTTTATTTTATTTTATTTTATTTTATTTTCTTTTATTTATTTTATTTATTTTTTATTTTATTTTATTTTCTTTTATTTATTTTATTTATTTTTTATTTTATTTTATTTTTATCACATCACTTTCA
>KN361158.1:0-21290 GCA_000785685.1 Uromyces viciae-fabae | reverse complement strand
CCCAACCCACCCCTGAGGCAACCTCTGCTCTGGTGGCCAATACCCCAGTCCCACCTCCTGCTGCCACTCCCCCCCCCAATGTAATTTTTTTCTTTTTATGCCATCCATCATCACATCCACTGACGCTTTGATTCAGCCCAACAGGCTATTTGGGAGAACTTTGCACCGAACGAGGCTCCCTCCCAAGCGAACACCTGGCCCCGTCCAGTGGATGCATGTCACATTGAAGGGGAGATGTCCAACAGAGAACACAAGTGTTTTAGTGGAAATTGTAACCATAAAACAAAGAGTTGGTGTGAACTTCACCCTCAGTTTGGATAGACTTCAAGATAAATTCAACATGAATTCAACACAAATTCACCACAAATTCAACATAAATTCAACAAAGTTGGTAATAACTTCACCATGAGTAACATATGACTTCTGCTTCAGTTCACCTCCAGTTCCCCTCTGTGAAAGGAATAGTTCATCAACACTGATGATTGACTTCTGACACAGTTCAGACCAAAACCAAGGTCAACTTAAGCTATGGCACTCCCTGGGGAGTGCCCCCTCCTCTCCCCTGGTGAATGAATAGACATTTTTTATACTGTATATAGTTCAATCATCAAAATAGAGCAATTGATTAAATTAGAAAAAAAATCAATCAATCTCATCCTCCAAAGTGTCATCAAAACTGCTGAGAATGTGACCCTCATATGCATTGATCCAGTCGTGACCACAGATTAGTGCCTCAAGTATATCACACTTGAGGCATGTATTATAATTGCTTAGGATTCTTCCTTCAGTTAAAAAAGCTGACTCCAATGCTATAGAAGTCATTGGGGCCATCAAAACGTGCTTTGCAAGCATTGAGAGAGTAGGGAATCAGGGTGTGTTAAACTTTCACCAAAGTAGGAGTTCAAACTACGTCAAGTCAGTGTTGTTTTCAATGGTCGGTTTGTTTAGATACAAATTCAACTCTGCCGTTGTTGAGGACAAAACAGCCATTTTCTTTCCAGAAAAAAATTCTTGAAATTTCTCTTCTTCATCATTCTTTTCTAGTAATTTCTTTATAATTTGATCTTCATGTTCTTTTGATTTTGACTGATTTTTTTTTTTTTGAATGGCCAAAATCCTGTTGTACCATTCAGATAATTTGCTTTTGACCTGTGCAATACTGGGTGAGATAGATGGTTGATTTGGGGGAGTCAGTGTGAATTCAACTAAGTCAATTTTGTACAAAGGGTCAAAGACCAGCAGCATTGAGGCAAATAAGTTGATCTTCCGCCAGTATTTTTCATATTTTTCTTGCATTGGATTGACTAGATCTGAAACTTTTGTTGGAGCCAATTGAAGTGCTTTATGAAGATGATTATCAATATTCATCATATTTCAAAATACCATATGGGCAGTAGGGTGATGTGAAATTCCTAATTTTAATGTCGCTAATAAAGAGATTGAAATCATCCAAATTAACATAATTCAATTAGAAGTTACAATGGAAACAATAGCATAAAAAAGACATGTGTAATGCTTACCAGTGTTATAAATATGGAGGAAATCTTTCATTGTTTTAGCTTCATGCCACTCCTCTTGGGTTAATCTATAGGTATAATTAGGATCTTGGAGGGCCAGATATTCAAAAGCTTCCTTGTATGGCATTACTGAGTCAAGAATCAAAAAAGTAGTGTTCCAGAAGGTCGTAGTGCTTGAAATGGTATGTTGGCCATTATTATAGCTTCTGAAAGCTGATGTTTGTGTTTGGGAGTGCTCTTAATGTATCAAACAATGGAGTTAACCTTGGAAATCTGGTTTAAATAGTCTTCAGAAAATCCTTGACAATCAAATTGATCACTTGGGCCGCACATCAACTATGAAAAAAATACCACCCAGTTTGGGTGGGGAGTTGCTTTTATCCTTGAGTAAAAATCAAAGGCAAGATACGGCAGAATTGTTCAAGGATGCATTGTCAATGGTAAGGAAGCCCACCTTGTCAAAAATTTTCTCTTCATTCTTGCCACAGATCAGCTGATCTGTTATTGTGAGTCTGGTGTGTGGAGGTGGAATTACTTTGAAAGAGATCAATTGCTTTATTAGCTTCCAGCTGGGTGAGATGTAGTGTACAGATATCACCATGAAGGGGGTTTGGTTTTTTGAAATTATTAAAATCAATAAAAGGAAAAATTACTTTATTGAAAACTGTAAGTATTTTTCAATAAACTGCAAGAAATAATTACACAGTAAAGTCAATTAAAATAAAGTTATTTTATTTATTTAGGGTTGAATAAATCACCTGAAAAAGTGTAATCATCAATTATTACCACCAATTTAAAAATTGAAGACTTTTAAACATTCATTTTTGATTTTAATAAAATTCAATAAAATAATTATGAATTAAAACTAATTATGTTTATGTTTTAAATTTACATATTTTTCATTAAATATTGATTAAAAAATAATTATGAAAATAAATCTAATTATTTTTATCATGATTCATTTTAACATTATTTGATCATGTTTCTTGAATCTGTCAATTTCCTGTGCTTCATCTCTTTTCTTTTTTTATTAGTCTTGACATTTATATTATAAATTCAATAAAATACATTAAAAATTATTACATAACTTAAACTTAATTAAAAAATAAAAATAAAAATATCTTATTATCTTATTTAGTCCTGTTGCTAGTTGCAACAGTTAAAACATTAGTCCTGCCCTACGTGTAGTTAGTTTTCAACTGTCCTGTTACAAGTGTAACAGTTATTTTTCGTCCTACTACTCGTATTGTCAGTTTTATTCAGTCCTGCTACGCGTGTAGTCAGTTTCCCTTGTCCTTGTCTAGTTTATGTAACAGTTATTTTTCGTCCTACTACTTGTATTGTCAGTTTTATTCAGTCCTGCTACGCGTGTAGTCAGTTTTCCCTTGTCCTTGTCTAGTTTAGTCAAGTTTTGTCCACTAACCCTCTTGTGATGTGCAAGGGGGTCTGTTGTTTTTTCTTTATATCTCATGACTTGGTCCTTGGTAATAAATCCATCAAGTTCAGAGCATTTTATTTTTTTTACACAAGTTCCTTGATCCAAGTCTGCTCTCTGAGACTTGTCATTTTCCTTAAAATCTTTATCATATCAATAATAAAAAATCATAAAATCTTATAAAAAATTATCATATAAAAAATTCAATTAATTTAAAAAAAATTTTAATTATAAAAAAATCTTATTTCAGACTTCAAACCTTAACAGAATCATGATTGATCATGATGTAATATTTTTATTTCATGATCAAGATTTGAATCTTGAATAATGACATCACTTTTCTTAAATCACAGCATTTATTTTTCTTTTTTATTAACATTTTATTTCTTCTTTCATCTTAATTTGTTTTATCAAAAATATAAGCAGAAATCATATTAAAAAGATTATGATCATTTTTATTAAAAATTAGCATTATTAAAAATAACAAATTTAAATTACTATTATTATTATCATTAAATCTTTTTGGATTAAATCATATTTAAATAAATAAATCATTATCTTTCATAATATTATTATTCTTATCATTTACTCTGATCAATTTTCTTAGTTACAAAATGTAATCTGTATTACCGTACCTTGTTTTTAGGTATTTATATTCCTCTCTTTTTGGCTGTAATTTTTATTGTATTTACTATAAAAACAAAAATTAATTTAATCTTTGTTTTCATTTGCTAAAATGAAAAGGTTTGAGAGGTCCACAGTTCAGTAGTCAAGGCTACTCAATTGGCTTGAGAGATTTTGGGAAGGATATCCAGTTCCATTGAATGAAACATTGCCATGATGTCCTTTTTTGACTGTGATCCAACCATAAAGCTTGAACTTTGGTAGCAATGAAGCAACAAATTGCTTGAAAATTGGGTGCTTTACCAAGAAGAATGACTTCTTGTTGGCAATGATGAGTTTGGTGAGTAGATTGTGGGATTCTTCTTGAATAAATACCCAGTTTGATACAGATCCTAGGGTTGTTTGCAATGAAGATTGCTTTCTCTTAGAGTGATAGGATCTGAATTGCTCAAGGTGGCGCCACAGGTGCTTTGTGCCGCATGAGCTCTTCCCTAGCATAGAGTTTTGGTAGTAATTACAGACTGATTTCTTATCATTCCCTAAAAAAAAAAAAAAAGATAAAAAAAATGCAACAGTTTCAAGTAAATTGATGTGAAAGATAAATCATGAGCTTCCAGGAGACCAAACCTTGGCCTTTAGAGGTAAATTAAGTCCAAAAATTTCTGGTAGTTTTCCATTTTTTGAAAGGGGGAGCTGCAGTATCAGGAACGACTTTGGTAGATTGGGATCTGGAAATCACACTAGGTGTTGGCTCAAGTTGAGATGGAGCCAGATTGGAGATGTTGCTAGGAGTGGGCAGATTCTGGCTTGGGAGGAGGTTCTCACCAGTGACTTCTACATTTCTTTACCAGTCAGCTTTGATTGGTTCATTCGCCATAGCATCTCCAGCTTTAAAATTAGATTGGTGATCACTTTTTTTCTATGGGGTCTGGTAACGGCTTGATCTCAGCCGGAGGGATTGGAATGGCAGCCTGGGTGTTGTTCCTTCCTTTTTTTTGATTTTGCAATACCATTGTGCTGGTTTCAAGAGCAACTGAATGGGGTGGAGTAATAGTCTTTATTTTAATTTTTAATAATAATAATAAAATATTAATGATATTTCATTATTTATGATTTGATAATTAATTTGCTTTTTATTTTTTTCATTAATTTTTATTTTTATTTTTTTAATGAATTTTTATTTGTATTCTATTATTTTATAAATAATAATGAAGATAATTTATAACAATATACTTTAAGAAAATATGAATTTCAATTTAATATAATGATTCTTAATTTTTATTTTTATTTTTAATTAATGATTTTTTTTTATTTTTTTTTAATAATAATTAATGTTTAATTGATTTTATTTTTTTAAAAAAGAATAATGATTTCAATATTCCAATTTTGAAATCTGTTGTGAAAAGTTTTCTTTAAACTCAAAAATTTATTTCATTCTATTTTTGAATGACATTTCTTTTTGACAAAACAAATATATTTTTTTTAGAATTTTCAATTCCAAAAAATTATTTTATTGTTTTTAATTTTATATTGTTTTTTAAGTTAAAGCTTTGAAAATAATTTTTACCTTTTTAAATCTTTAGAAATGTTCTGAAATTTTTTTTATTTGATTCAACTGTTTGGTTTTATTTTACCTGTTTAATTTAAAACATGGTATGTTTTTTTTAATTCATTTTTAAAAATAACAACACATAAAAGAATCAATTTATTGTTAATTTCACGTTTGTTCTTTCCTTTTTAAACTATTTTCTTTTAGAATATTTTAATCTCAAAATTTAATTTTAAGATCACTCACTATTTTTGTTATTTTTATTTTGAATTTTGCTTTTTCTTTTTAAACAAATAATATCATTTTGATAAGAGTAATCTTCCTTTAAGGCTAACCTAGGCTTTATGATGAAATAACAGATTATATAATTTTGAGCAAGAACAAAACTGACAAAAGATGAATAAGAATGAGTTTTTAAGGAACAACAATTTAAATGATAAGAGAAAGAAGATGATTGATTCATACCACAAAAAGGATTGAAAAGCTCAATCAGAGAAGACAAGTTGTTGTTTTTGAGGAAATTTTTAGGAGAGTCACACGGACTAAGAATAGAGAACAAAAAATAGAAAATGCAAAAATAAAGAAACAAAGAAAAAAGAAAATGATTGTGAGTGATTATGATAAGGAGCCAGATGAGATGATTTTTAGTGATTCATACATGCTTGATTTTTAAGTATTCTCTTGATTGTAATCACTCGAGTTTTCTTGGTTTTTTAGCTGCTGGTACTGAATTGAATTTGAGAAGTTAGTTTTGAATGTGATTGAAAAACATGAGTGTCCTTCTTTCCTCACCAAATTAGTAATTGATGTGCAGAAGGAGTTGACCGCTTGATGATGTTTTTGGAGCATTAAAAATAGGAAGCGGCGAGGGAAGATGAATTAAGATGAGCTGGTACTTAAGCAGTTGAGAGCGTGAGTTAGGTTTCAACCTTTAATATCACTAGACTGCGGAGCGTTGTTCAAGCATCAAGTTTCAACACTTTAAGACTACCAGTTGACTGGGCCTTATCTATCTGCTAGCGCTTCTGCAATTTCCTTCCCTAAGAGTGCTTATTGAAGAGAATAGACCCTAATTTATGATGCTAAGACTGTATATGAAGTTGCTGTAAGATAAGTATATATATGATATATCTACAAATCTCACTTCCCTCTCATTCTCCCTCCTGCACCCCAATTCGTGAAACTCCCCCTTCCCTTCCCTGGGTACCCCCAATTTCTGTCTCTGCAGCCGTTGCTACAATCATAAATTCTGTGTCTGCCTTACTAATTGAACCCTTACTGCTAATCAATACCACCCCGGATAGGATCACTATCTGCCAACAACCCTCTCCTTCCCCTGCTTATCTGAAGCACTTAGCAATGATCCACCCCACAGCACTTTCCTGAGTAACCCTTTTTTGATTTCCTATTACGCATAACCACTCAGCCCCCCAAAACCCTGTTCTCCACATTTTCTCTTCCTTTAGTAAATGCACTGTAATTCCCCAATTCTATAAAAGAAACAAACTTTTCAGATACTTTCCACCTTTCCCAAAACCTTTTGATCAGATTGCGCAATGGCTTCACCTGCTCCACTTAACACTCCCCCTTTGCCTCAACCACCCAAAACAAATATAAATACCACAGCAGGAGGTTTAAAAGTGTTGAAATTTCAGTCTCAAGTTATGACAGCAACGTGCTCAGGTTCATCATTCTCAAGCACAAAATTGATTCTTCTGACAAAGTTGAATGGCTGAAAGCCATAAAAGATGAACTCTCAGCTATGCATAGACTTGAAGCTTGGCAAATGGTTCTGATGACTCCGGGTATATCTCTCCTGAACACTGTTGGGGTTTTTAGGAAGAAAAGGGATGAATTTGGCAATTTAATTCAAGGTGCAATTGTGTGCACGGGGAAATCAGTGTTGAAATTCCAGTCTCATAATCATGACTTTCACATGTTCAAATTATAAGGCTCAAGTTCTCAATTAGCTTATCTCTAAAATCCAGTCTAGTAATATGCTAAGTAGCATATTGAAGTTAAAATAGTCCTATAGTCTAGTAATATGTTAGTTACATATTGAAGTTAAACCAGTTATATACTATGTTAGTTACATAAAATAGTCTAGTAAGTTATGAGATAGTTTCTCATCCAAAGTTCTTCTAGTTGAAGTAAAAAGTAGTTATTCTTATCAAAGTAAAATCAGTTCTTCTTGTTGTAGTAAAATTTTGTCTTCTAGTTGAAGTAAAAATGATAGTCGTGTTAGAATCAAATTGAATATATTCATTATGTAATTACTATAAGTTTAGTATTATTAAAAATTGAAATAAAATCATTGATTCCAAAACTTATCCTTCTGCTTCTTGAATCATTCCAAGTGTCTTTGACAATTGCCCCTTTTTACTATAAAAACCTCTAGTAAAAATGATAGTCGTGTTAGAATCAAATTGAATATATTCATTATGTAATTACTATAAGTTTAGTATTATTAAAAATTGAAATAAAATCATTGATTCCAAAACTTATCCTTCTGCTTCTTGAATCATTCCAAGTGTCTTTGACAATTGCCCCTTTTTACTATAAAAACCTCTTATTTGTTGCTTAGCCCAGTCAGCAAAGCATTCAGTTATCTGTGTTAATTTTCCTCCCAAATTTTCCATCCTCTCGAGTCAAAAAATCAACAATAAATAGGAGGAAGCAGAAATTTTATATATCATTATCTTATCATGTTAGAAGTCAGGAAATCTGCCATTGGAAATCCACCATTTTTTTTTTTGATCAAATCCACCATTATTAATGGCGGGTTTGTGAACTACACCTACCTCAGGGTAGGTGTATTTCAAAAATGGAAAATGGTGGATTTCATGATTGAAATCCACCATTTCTCATATTCTCAAACCCTTTGAGAATTCACTCTCCCTTTTTATTTTTATCCTTGCTTGCATCATCAACTCAACACACCATACCTAAAAATTCAGGGTAGGTGTATTTCAAAAATGGAAAATGGTGGATTTCATGATTGAAATCCACCATTTCTCATATTCTCAAAAAACCCTTTGAGAATTCACTCTCCCTTTTTATTTTTTCCCTTGCTTGCATCATCAACTCAACACACCATACCTAAAACTCAACCAAAAACCAACTCACAAGATCATTACAGATAAGAAAGTTCTTTATAGGGATGACTATGATTTGGATTCCAACTTGAAAACTTGTTTCTTATGAATCAATCACTATCTTCAAAAAAAAAACCATCTAACTGCAATCCCCCACGTAAAACAAGTGAGTTTTTTTCTCTACTTTTCACTCACCACTCACCTCACATTGACATTTTTTCTTTCTTAAAAAAAACTCATCAAAATTCAATTTTCCAGGTCCAACAAGTGAGTTTTTTTTTCCTCTCCACTTTTCACTCAGCACTCAGCTCATATTGACTTTTTTTATTCTTTTAAAAAAACTCATGAAAATCCAACTTGCCAGGTCCAACCAGCAACTTTTTTTCCTCTCCAATTTTCACTCAACACTCACCTCACATCAATATACCCTAGGTCAGAAAAGTGAGTATTTTTTTCCCTCCCCTTTTCACTTGCCAGTCACCTCACATTTCCTTTTTTTTTACAAAAAAAGACTCATCCAAATCCAAGTTTCCAGGTTTAACAAGTAACACAATTTTCAAAATCTTTAATCGCTTTGATCTCAGAAAACATTCATTTTATTACATACCATTGGTTGGCAAAGTTTTATCCCACAATCTCAGCTTTGTTTTGAGCTAGGAATCTTTGTGATTAGTCCTTTATTTCAGGAGATATGTATGCTCAAAGTTATACTAAAATTATCATACTTTGAATTTAAGAATTTTTATTTTTTACTTTTTTTTCTTCTGTTACATTTAAAAATCCCCTCTTCCATCATCCTATTCCCTCTTCCACCACTGCTTTAACTCTCCCAGTGTTGTACATGGAGGGCTCTGTTGGGCAAATGGTTCTCCAGAACCCTTCATGTTCACCTGGTGACAACCTTATTTTCCATTCTCTTCTTTATAAAAACATTAAAAAAGTTTGATTCAATAATCAATGTTATTCTGATTCAAACAAAAATAGCTTATCAGATTTATTTCAATATTTTGGCATGTTCTTACTATGATCCTAGGAAAGCTATTGGATTTTAGAAAATAATAAAACAATCTGGTCATTCTTATTCAACAATCCACTTTCCCTGCCTTCTGTTCGCAAAACAAAAAAATAACTGATTCTACAAAAAAAGAATGATTTTTAAACAGCATATTGTTTTCAATTGGATTGATCAGAATAAAAAAAAGAAGGGGATCAAATGAATTGATGATTTGTGAATGTTTTCAAAAATTAATATATCATGAATGATTTGTTTGTGATAAAAGAAATAATTTGAAAAAAGAAATGAAGAAACTGACTTTGCTTTTGAAAAGTGGGTGTTCATACTTCCATTTTCCAAATTCAAAATTTTGATCAAGTTAATAAGGAGGATTGAACCACAAGCAATAACATTGGGTTGCTTTCCATTAGGTGGCTCATTTATGAATTCAGTTCTACTTGCAAAATTTGTTGTACCAATTTTATTTTTATTTTTTCTGCAAAATTTGTTTTTAAGAAAGGAATATATAAAAAAAAAATATTTTTCAATATAAATGGGAGAGATAATTAAATTCCTCAGAGTTTATAGTAAAAGTCTGGTGTGGTAGCACTCTAGCTTCAGTATTATCATTGATAGCTAAATTAATGGGAGGAAACCAGAAATTTGATTGAGAGTAGAGATGATGTATCATTTTTTGATTTTAGCACTGGGTGGGAGATGACCGTTTGAATTATCAATTTCACCAATTGAGGCTGAAGTGATTTGAATTAGGGTGATTCCAGGTATTTGATTGAGTTCTTGAGAAAAAATAAATGAGTTCAGCAGTGGATAAATTGTGATATATTTCCAGGTCAGACTTGAGGCAAGGAGTTCAAAATGAAGAATATGTCAACAATAAGCATATAATTAAAATCTGTATTGATATTTGGATGCAAGAAAAAACTGACCTATTTCAATGGGATTTGAATCATATGAAAGGTAAGAATCAAAGGATGAGAGGCACTGACATGGAATGAGTTCAAGTTTTTTTATATTTTTTTTCCAAACAATTGATTTTTTAGTTTTTAACTTTGATACATACATGGTGAAATAATTAATTGTTCTAAAAAAAAAATGGCGGATGCGAAATGGCAAATTTGTTTGAAATCCACAATTAATTTCGTGGATTTCAAACTACCTTTGATGCCTCCTATGATTACATTACAACCATTTAAATACACAGTTTAATCAATTGAGGCAGGGTTTAGGATTCACTCATAGTCATCTAAGGGTGAAAAATTACAGAGTATCAGCGGATAGATAAGGGCCAACAGAGTGCGGTATCTAGTCCAAAGTTACAGGTAAGTCTAGGTTGATTTCTCTGGAATATCCTTCCAGGGGAATCATCAAGCTCTAGGAACCTGAGGAAAGGAATCTTGTGTTTGGAAATACTATTTCTTTCTACACCCCTCAGCCCCCAAAAAACCTAGGATCTTCAATATCTTCATTGCTTGCAAATGTTCTGCATTTCCCCACTACAAAAACCAGCCAAACTTTGAAGAAAATTTCCACCTTTGCCAAAGCTTTTTATCAGCTTGAATGATGACACCACCTGCTCAGCATACCACTCCACCTTAGTTCATGAGCATTTTTAGGCCCGAAAAGATGTAAAAATGAGTTACCATAGCAAATATACCAGTCCCAAATCAAACATACCTAGCATCAGCAGATTTAAGATTCCAATCCTTCACACCACCAGAATACATGGAGAAAACAAGGTGAGTTTCTTTCACAGAAACAAAGGGGTCCCTTTGTTCTTTGAAAAGAAACAAACCTTGGTTTATACGTTTTTTCTGGTGTTGTCAGATGATAGAAAGTATTGCAGTAAGGAACCAAGAATGGGTCATTCAGCAAAAAACCAGCATCACCTAAGAAATATTTTCCTTTTAGTATTTTGAAAAGTTTTTTTTCTTGCTTGATCCCACATCTCCCCTCCCAGTTAGGAATAAATCAAGTAAATATAATATTAAAGTCACACAACACCCAGAAATTTTGAGATGGGTATTGTTTGTGGTTGATGTATTGTCTTTGATCTTGAACTAAAATGGGAACATGGCTACCATCAACAGCACCAATACAATCCTTAAAGTATGGGAAAATTTTTTTATTTCAAGCTAATTCAGGAGGAGTAAGACCATCTGGGCCAGGTAAGGTGATCAATTTGGATAAAATTCGCTCATGAGAAGCAATATCAATGATGAGATTGATGATGGTTCTTCAGAAAGATCAGATGAAATACATGATCAGAAATCAACAATTTATGCAAATAAACAAATAAATCACCAACAAAGAGATTGTTTCTGCTCCTCTTTGAAAATGTTGTTGAAGTTATTTATTGGAGTTCCCCACATTCAAGATGTAAATAAGGATTCTAAACTATTCAGTTGTTGTAACCCATTGACCGGCTGTGAGAACACCGTGATCCTCATGTAAATCTTTTGGCTATAAAAATGTACCAGTTTTCATGCCAATCGGCTGTGAGAACACCGTGATCCTCATGTAAATCTTTTGGCTATAAAAATGTACCAGTTTTCATGCCAATTTTTTTTCATAAAAAGGGATTTTATTTTTATTAGAAAGGAGTTCTTGCATCCAAATCTCCCCAGTTAGGACTGAGTTGTGCTTAGGAACAGGAGGTTTTCTTTGATTTTTTTGATAACAGAGGTATCCTAAATACAATATTTCCAATTTATTAATTTCCACTATGCATGTTGTCTTATCTGATTCATTTCAATCTCACATTCTTCTTTGAAATCTAACTCTTTTTGATGCTAATCAACTTGAAGCAATTGAATAGTTGAGATGGCATTCCAGTTATTCAACATGAATTCTTGAATGTTGAGCGCGGCAATTTTTTATATGTATAAAGTTAATTCCACTTTGCGATTTACGTCGAGGGGTGGGCGTCACTACCCGGACTGCCCAGTTTCACCACTCAGCTGAACAATTAATTTAAATTATTTTACAATCGACTCCCTCGATCGTGCTACATAAGTATCTGCCAGGTTAGCATCCTCATTTGGGACTTCATTCAAAGAAAAAAGTGCTGATTGACCTTCTTTTCCACCCATCCAGATGGCCACCTCTCAAGTATGCTACACCTTGGTGCATGATAACTCTCAGGAACAGTATGGTACTCAAGATCTCAGAGCAGCTCTTGAGAAGGGAACCGATGAAGTCAAACTTGAGACCTTGCGGCGGATCATCGTTTCTACCTTGAACGGTAATTCTCAGCCAGCTCTCTTGATGCCAATTATTCAATTCGTCCTGCCAACTCGTAACAAGCAAATCAAAAAAATGCTTCACTTCTACTGGGAAGTTTGTCCAAAATACGATGACTCTGGAAAATTAAAACAAGAGATGATCTTAGTATGGTGCGTCATCATTTCAAATCATCACTATTCGAAATCTAGCTCAAGTTTTATAAATCGTATGAATTTTGTTTTTCCTTCCAGTAATGCAATCCGTAATGATCTTCAACATCCGAACGAGTACATTCGTGGGGCTACTCTCCGTTTCGTCCAAAAACTGCGTGAGCCTGAGCTTCTAGAACCACTAGTTCCAACTATTCGAACATGTTTGGTAAGCCGTCCTTTAATCATAGATCAAAATCTTAATGTTCTGACCTATATTATAATCTTGCTTTCAATAAATAAAATTCAACTTTCTAGGAACACCGTCATTCCTTCGTGCGAAAGAATGCCGTCTTTGCCGTTTATTCGATTTATCAAGCCTTTGATTATTTGATCCCCGATGCCCCAGAATTAGTTCAAACGTTTTTAACTGCCGAATCAGATTTGACATGCAAGAGGAATGCCTTCATCATGCTTGTCAATACCAGCCCAGTTAGGGCTATTGAATATTTAGTCCAAATTTACGAACAAGTATCTTCAATGGACGAACTAATGCAACAAGCCGTTATTGAACTCATTCGAAAGGATCGTGACGGAAAAGGTGAAGGTGGCAAAGAAGAGCTTAAAGTCATCGTTGGAGGAATGAAGGTATTATTCAATTGTCATGATCCTCATTTCACCGTCTGCATTAACTTCTTACATCAATCATCTTCAGGTTCGATACATCCGAATCATCTCTGATTTGTTAGAATCTTCTTCACACTCGGTCAAATACGAAGCAGCAATGACCTTGACCACCCTTACCCAAAACCCTGCTGCTGTTAAAGCAGCTGCCGCCTGCTTTATCGATTTGATCGTTAGAGAAAGTGACAACAATGTTAAGATGATTGTCCTTGATCGAGTTGAAGCTCTTCGGAGTAAGCATGAACATGTCTTGGATGACATGGTCATGGATCTTCTACGCGTGCTTTCTTCGTAAATCCAAATAACTTACCTCAACTGTCCTATATCTTCATTTTTGAACGCTAACCGGTGTCCTTTCTTCAGACCTGACATGGATCTACGCAAAAAAGCGACCAATTTGGCCCTGGAGATGGTCAGCAGTCGAAATGCGGAAGATGTGGTTCTTTTCTTCAAGAAGGAACTAATAAAGACTTTAAGTGAAACTTTTGAAAAGGTACGGTGAAACTTATCAAGTGGCCAAAACAGGGTATGCGTCATGCTTATTTTCTGTTTTGTCAAATGGCTCAGAACGCCGAATATCGGCAACTATTAATTCAATCGATTCATACATGTGCCATCAAATTTTCGGAAGTCGCCTCGAACGTCGTACACGTTTTGATGGAGTTCTTGGGTGATTCCAATAACTCGGCGGCTGTTGATGTAATTGCGTTTGTTCGTGAAGTTGTGGAAAAATTTCCCGATCTTCGCTCATCTATCATTAAAAAGCTCCTTCAAACTTTTGGAGATATTAAAAGTGGGAAAGTCTTTAGGGGAGCTCTTTGGATTGTGGGTGAATATTGCACAACCCAAGAAGGTCTGTAGGATTGTACTATCAAGTGATCGTATCTTCTTCTAGCTGGGCTTAGTTTAATTTTATACATGTGGGCTTTAGATATGCTCGAAACTTTAGCACAGATCCGCACGGTCATTGGCGAGATACCAATCCTGGCTTCGGAGCAGCGTTTGTTAGATGCCGCTGAAGCAGAGGCAAAGGCAGAGGCGCAAACTAGTGCTGGTACGAATTCAAATCCGGCACCAACGTCTACAACGAAAGTACTGGCAGATGGAACCTATGCGACAGAAACCAGCTTCTCAGTCACCGCATCTGCTAGCCTTAATAAAGTCAAAGCTCAATCTAAGCCACCGTTGCGCGCTCTTATCCTGGGGGGAGACTTTTATACAGGTTCGGTTCTGGCATCAACACTTACCAAAATAGTTCTTCGTTTCATGGGCCTTTCTCAAGACACAAGTTTGATTAACGAGCTGAGGGCGGAAGCCATGCTAATGATGACTTCTGTGATTCGAGTTGGTCAATCTCATTTTGCTTCTGTGCCGATTGATGAAGACTCGGTGGAACGAATTACAACGTGTCTTCAAGCTCTTGCAGAAGTTTCTCAATCGAAGTCAATTAAGCAAATTTTCCTTCATGACACACAAGCAGCTTATAGTCAGATGATCGCTCACGAGGAGAAAAAAGCAGCAGAGAAACGATGTAAGGATAAAAAAAGTGTGGCAATTCAAGCCGATGATTTGATTACATTTCGTCAATTCACAAAGAAAAATGATGGCGGTATCGATGAATATGAAGCAGATCTCACTCAGGCCACCGGTAACCTTGATACCACAAATGATTTCTTGTCAAAATTGAGCAGGATTGTTCAGTTGACAGGGTTTTCAGATCCGGTTTATGCGGAGGCTTATGTCAATGTCAATCAATTCGACATCATGTTAGATGTTCTTATTGTCAATCAAACTGCCGAAACTTTGCAAAATTTAACGGTCGAATTTGCCACATTAGGAGATCTTAAATTAGTTGAAAGGCCTATCCCTCACACACTGGGACCGATGAGTTTTCAGAGTATCAAAGCTACCATTAAGGTCTCATCCACTGAAACTGGAGTGATCTTTGGGAATATCTTTTATGATGGACCCGCTACTTCTGATGGACATTGTGTGGTTTTGAATGATATTCACATTGATATTCTTGATTATATCAAACCCGCATTTTGTAACGAAAACCAATTTAGGTCCATGTGGACTGAATTCGAATGGGAAAACAAAGTCAATGTGAACACTACAATTGATGATTTAAGAACTTGTCTGTTTCTTTTTTTATTTCCTTTGTTTCGTTCCTAACCATTTTTTTCTTTTTGGACTTTTTTCTCTTAAATTCTTTTTTCCATCGGAAAGGGGACTGATTTTCTTGGATTGTTTTTTTGTTGATTTAGATCTGGATCGGATTATGGCCGCTACAAATATGTCCTGCTTGACACCTGACGCAGCTTTGTCAGGATCTTGTGGATTTTTATCTGCTAATATGTATGCCCGTAGTTTATTTGGTAAGTAAAATAATCTATATACATACATGCTTATTCAAGTTGAACAATAAGCAAGTCTACATTGGCATTAAATGCTTTTTCTGCTTCAACATTTTATCCTTGTTTTTTTTTTTTTTGTCTAGGGGAAGACGCACTTGCAAATTTGAGCATTGAGAAGGCTGATGGGGTCTTACAAGGTCATGTTAGAATTCGAAGTAAAACTCAAGGAATTGCATTATCTTTAGGTGACAAAATTACACTGCTTCAAAGGTATGTTTTTCATTTTGCTCCCAGTCTTTACAGTAGAATGAATACCAAACGTCATCGCGAGGCTTAATCCTTTTTTTTTTTTCTTTTGTGCTGTGTTGGAATTTGGTTGCTTGATCTGGATGACATGATTTTTTAGTAAAAAGATTTCTACGGTTACTAGCGTTTAAATTCATTTGTTTTCTTTATTTCCTATAATGTTATTTTTCTTTCTCTTTTCTTTCTATCTTCAACATGAAGTCAAACAATCGATCCTTTTTTTTGCTTCGTTTTATTTTTTTTTGTTTGATAATAATAACAATGTAAATATAATCATGCAAATGAAATTTTGTCACATCTAGGTCTGCTTTTTTATTGCCCATTGATAAAATTAAAAAGTTTTTTATTGAACATCTCTTTGAATCTGCTGAATATAATCCTTCTGGAATTCCTTTGTTCGTTCATTCAAATTCCCAAAATTAAGTAATTTTTATCTAAAATATATAAATAATAAATTAAACAAAAACACTAGCTTTAGTAGCACTTCGATCAACTTCAACATGCCTGAAAGCAGGAAAACTATCCTGGGTAAGCTCACCGACCCTCTCTCATATTAAACCCAGGCTACTAATTTTTCAACTTCTCATCGACTAAAACCTTTCTTTTCTGCGTGCTGGATTCTAGTTGTCAGTCTCACCTTTCATTTTCTATCAGCCTTTGAGCTCAAGTTTCATCTTGGCTATTAGACTGATTTCGTTTGTATATATTTCAACCTTCTCATAGACTGGCGGCGCAGGTTACATCGGTAGTCATGTAGTCTTATGCTGCTTGCTGGCTAGAAAGTATAAAGTTCTAGCAATTGACAAGTGAGTATGTTCTTGATGCGTTCGATAAACAATCATGAATCCTCTCCATCAATTTGTACTCATCATTTTAACCATCGGCATCATCACAGCTTTCATAATTCATTCCCAGCAGCTATTGAACGTGTTTCTCGTATTGCACTTGATGAATTACCTCAGGATGCGACCGAAGAGGATAAACGTTATACCAATGTGACATTCTTCAAGGGTGATATTACCATCAAATCTGATATTGAAAAAGTTTTTGAAACAGAGAAGGTTTGGGGTGTCATTCACATCGCTGCTCATAAAGCCGTAGGCGAGAGCGGAGAGAAACCAATACAATACTACGAAAATAATATTACGGCTACCATTAACCTATTAGACGTAGGATAATTTCAACTCGTCTGATGATTTTTTTGGTGTGGATTACTGAAAGCTGCTATTCTGTGTGCCTAATCGAATTCACAGGCTATGAACCGACACGGATGTTACCATTTAGTTTATTCATCCTCTGCCACCGTTTATGGTGCCCCAACGACTATTCCAATCCCAGAAACTACTCCCATGGCGCCAGAGTCAGTTTATGGAAGAACTAAGATGATGTCAGAAATTATTATCAAAGACCTCTGTGACTCTCAACCGACGAAATGGAAAGCGATCTCATTGAGGTACTTCAATCCAGCTGGGGCCCACCCTTCTGGTTTGATCGGCGAGGACCCAGTTGGGAAACCAGGTAATTTGTTACCCCTCTTAGCTCAGATGGCTGTTGGAAAAATTCCACATGACTTAAAGGTCAATGGAAACGATTATCCTACTCGGGATGGGTGTTGTATTCGTGATTATATACATGGTATGTTTTCCGCAGACTTTTCTCTACTTGTTTGCGTGATTTTAAGATGTCATGTATTTTATTCCTAGTTATGGATCTTGCTGCCGGTCACATCAATGCGTTAGATGGTCTCACTCAGGAGTCAACTTGGAGTACACCATGTCCTGGGTTTAAATCTAGTTTCGGTACCAGTGGTGGAAAATATAAAGCATATAATCTCGGCAAAGGCCGAGGACAAAGTGTTTTTGAAAGTTTGTGAAACCGTCTTCTCATCTTGACTCATCAACAATCGTGTTTGATTTTGGTGGTTAAATTTTCTTCGAAATTTGGTCGTATTCTTACTTGTATTGGTAGTGATCGAGGCGATGAGAAAAGCTACAGGGTTTAATTATCAATACGAAATCATAGGCCGACGAGCGGGAGATGTTCCAGACCTGACAGCTGACCCGAGCCTTGCGAGAAAGGAACTTGGGTTTAACGCACCTGTATGTATTTTCCTTGTCCCTCAAACTTGATGTTTTCCACTCTCACATGACCAGATTATGCTGAAAATGCATCTTTTCTCCCAACACCGTTTTAACGTACGATTGGATACGTAGCGCGAATTGGAAGAAATGTGCCGAGATTTATGGAACTGGCAAAGTAAAAATCCCAAAGGTTGGTGCCATCTTTGCTTCTTGTTTTGGACCAAAGTTGATGAGAAACCTGGTTTTTGTCATTTTTGTTCCCAGGTTACACGTAGAAGATTGAGGTTTAAGCGGGTTCATTTAGTTCATGTTTGAAATTTTGCGCACATCCATTGGTCTTTATTGAAGATATGTATATATCCTCGAACATTTTTTTTCCTTTTTTTCCTCCTCAAGTTCTCGATGTGAGTGTTTTTTTTTTTTTTTTTTTGATCATTAAAACAAATATTTTGAATCTCAATTGAATAAAGAAGTGAGACATCAAACCATTCATACAGCTGAAAATTCATGACTTGTCTTTTGAATCTCTTCTGCCATTTATTTTGAATTTGTATTGTAATCTTTTTTCTTTTGACCCTGCCTTTTATTTGTTAATTAGCTTTAGTCTATATATTTTGACTGAATCACATCTGCACCCCATTGACCCAAGTTGACCAGGTTGAACACTGCTTCTGATGAGCTTGAAGCTGTCAGGCTAATGGAATATTGAGTGGACATCTAACTGGGAAATCATGTGACACTGAAGTCTGACTCAACTTGGATGGTTACTGAAGAGAAAACTCAAGCGAAATAGTCTTGAATTGGATTCGAACACCACAAAAAAATAATGATCACTTGTGAACAAGTGACATCAAGCTAAGTTCAGCAATCTATCTTCCATCTATCCCTTTTATCACTGAGCTATCCCACTGCAACACAGGAAAAGCGTCATTGTAGTTGGTCTGGAGTAGAAGCAGATCTGGCATCAATGCCACATGATATCACTTACCAAGTGATCATTGATTTATTGTGGTGAAAGAGGCAAACTGAATAAAAAAAAGGAAGATTTGGAGTAATCCCTTCCAGTGGATCTGATGAAAATAAATAAAAAGCAAATTAACAGCTGTCATTATTAGATAAATAAAGAAACTATATTGACCTATAATTTAAAGGCTTGGAAGAGTAAAGAAGCCAAAATTCTCATTAGAGAAGTGCAGCAAAGAATTGATTTTTTCATTCTCCTAAAATTTGCCTCAACTGCATTGCAATATAAATAAGTTTTGTGTTTTGAGAAGTTGAGTTGAGTATGAAGAGATTTAAATTGAGATTAGCCAAAAGTTCTGCTGCTTATTCTTAGGAGTGACTTGGGAAGAAGTTTGATGTGATCCAATGATTTTTTATTTTTTTAAATGGAGAAACTATATATAGTTTACAACAAATCACCACACTTGTGGTTAAAACAATAATCCATAAGATATTCATAACTAATATATAAATTACAAAATACAATCTTAACTTCAAGAATACATCTATTCAGCTGTAACTATATATATTTATTTATTAATGAAAAAATTCACAAACTAGAGGCCAGAATTTCCTGCTTTAAATTATTTGATATTTACTCAATGATTTGTAGTGTTTTAAATGAAATGGTATTATTGTTAGTTCTTCTTGAAAAATATAAGCCAGATCATTCTGTTATTATTGCTCAACATAACTATAGCCCATTACTAATTGTATTATTGTTAGTTCTTCTTGAAAAATATAAGCCAGAACATTCTGCTATTAATGCTCAACTTAACTATAGCCCATTACTAACTTTGATGATTTGAATCGACAATATTGAGATTTTATTTCAAGAAGAAGGAAGGAAGAATAGAGCTGAAGTCATATATGACTTGATGGAGCTCAAATTTCAATAACAGATCTGTGCGCCTTCAAAGGTGTCCGATTGGGCAACAGAAATGGATTCAAAGCAACTGATTTTTGAATGTTCAAGTCCAAGAGTTTGGCTTGAGTGTAATCAAAATGTGATCAACCCATCTAAGTTTCAGTAGTTATGAATGTCTTTTCCTGAGCTATTAGCTTGGTTGATTTAATTTAAAAAAAAGAAATTGTTGGAGTGAATACATAAGCTGATAGAATAAATATAATTGCACTTCAGACCCCAATGTATTGGGGCTTGTATTCCTGAATGAGAGCTGGAAGTTTTTGTTAGGTTGGGTTCAAGGACTGATTTATTCCTGTGATAGTTCTGGTGTTAATTGGAGGTGATAATAATTGTAAATCACCACCATTTCACAGGCAATCCAAGTCCAACAGAAGTTTAAAATGGCTATTAGCTCACCTTAATTTTGTGACCCAAAAGGCTGAGCCCAAATGTCCACCCTGATGTACAAAGGTATATCAGGGTGGACATGTTTTGTTCCACATCAATTGGAGCTGACTTGCATATGTCTTACACTAGTCTCACCACAAAATTCAACGTAAAGTTAATCATGAATTACTAGTACAAATGGTGCATTGTTCAAACAAAAAACAAAAGATCAAGTTAAAGGAAAACACTCCATGGAGAGTGCCAAGAAACTTCCCCTAGTGATGGACCAGGGAAAAGCCTCAGTGTAAATGGGAAAACAAGCCAATTGGACTCAATTTCAATGCACAAAGAAGGTGATTGGAGCTGCTAGGTTACTGATGAGAAAAGTTTGAAAGGAACAAGAACAAATAATGTTGTATTTCATTTATTCTGCTAAGACTACCCTCACATACAGTGTCAGGGGTTAAAAATGGAGAGAGATTTTCAACTACAGTGATGTAGGTTCTGGAGCTCAAGTGGGAAAAGGTGAAATTCTAACACATGGAAGATAAATGCAGTATGTATCTTCAAAGCTTATGTTATAGAATTATACATTTCATCACCTCAACTTCAAGTGTTGGCATTCTTATTTCTATTTTCAATACAAAATTTTCAGAAACACCAATCTGAGGAACACCCTGAAACCTCAATTTTAAGAAAAAAATCAACTCATTGAATCACTAGGATGGGCAGTTGAAAAACTTTCTTGCTGCATTTATACAAGATACTTGCCCTGAAATGGTATTGTGTAAATGATTTTGGGGCAGTCAATATGGATTTACTTCAAATTTTTAAATCTTTCAGATAACTGAATTCTAGATTAATAAAACTTCTTGGGGGAGGAAGAAACGGCCCTGCTATGTGCAAGAAAATATTAGTAAAGGGAAATTCTTCTTTTTGTTGATTTTTGATGAATTTTTT
>KN361157.1:1601-24664 GCA_000785685.1 Uromyces viciae-fabae | reverse complement strand
GCAGTTTTTTTTTTTTTTTTTTTTTTTTTTTTTGGCGGGGAGGGGGCCTTTTCCTGGCTTCTCAGCATTACTGAGTGATTGCATATCATCCCTTCAAGCCTTTTTTTATCACCAATTTCCTATTCATTGATAATAATGTATATATGGTATAATGTATATATGTTGTAATTGATATATGTTGTAATGTATATATGTTGTAATGTATATATGTTATAATGTATACATGCCATAATGTATGTATATTATAATTGATGTGTTATAGTGTATATAATATGCTGTTTGAATCTGCTCTTGTTTAATTTATTTTGAATTTATTTCTATTTTGACATTATGGTCCTATTCTCAGTTTATTTTTATGACCAACCTTGTCACATTGAATCCATATAATTTGTTTCAATCAAACAAAATATCACTCAGTAAGAAAATGATAGTTGCACTTTACCTCTTTTCCCCTTCTTTCCATTAATGCCTGTTCATTAACATATATGTAAGATATATATTCAATCCCACGTGTGTTACTATATTCAAATCAAAAATCAAATGTAGGATTTTTAAATGTTTTACTGCAAAAAGATACAAATCAGTCAAAAATTTAACGTTCTAGAGATACTAGCCCAATGCATTCTTTTTCTATTGATACAGATATCTCCCAAGAAGAATACTTGACCTATGCACAGTTTGTAACGATTTCAGAATGGTGCATCAAACACATGTCTTTGCTACTCAAAATCCTGAGCTCAAGCTGCAATTCAAATTTATCCAGCTTGGAGAATGGATTACCAGAGGTAAAGCCGGTCGGGGAAAGTGATTGAATTAAGAACCGCACATCAGTCACACAAGTTTGATCAGCCAAAGTACACCGGTGCCGAAAAATCCTCTGGACAAATCCGTACTGAACCTTAGATGATGGTTTTAGTTTTATAAGACTGTTGCTTGAGTTTTCTTTAAAATTTGAATAGATCACACCTTGATTAGAGTAATCATTAAGCTTTTCTATTGATGCATTCACGGGGAGAAAGGAAAGCCAATCTTTCCAGCCTTTTGCTAATATTCGCTGGCAATAATCCACTTGTGTCTGCTGATGGCAGGAAAGAATTCATTGATTCTGGCTACTAGGAGTCTTAAAGTTGCCATATCCAAAAAGTCTTGTCGGCTTTTTGGTGTCAGCTCCGTTTCAGCATTGATTGGATTATTGAGAGCTCGCATTTGATCAAGAAGCGGTCTAAACTCAGGTGCAAATTTTTCAGGATCTGAAACCAAAGATTCAAAATTTCCAATATAACGGCAATAATTTATAAGAAATGTAATTTCGAGCTGACCTGTTGTTTTTTTATGAAAAGAAGAAAAAGAATAGAAAAGGGTGAGATGAGTGGCTTGTAGAAAATCTCAAAAAATAACAGAAAAAACCAACTTAAGCGATTGTTGTGTGAGGTTTTCAAAATTGTACCCATAAGTCGCTCCATCAAAAAAGACCACCAAGCCCTTGAGGGCCCAAATTTATCAAGAGATTCAGAAAGGTGTATGAACATGTGGTGGTTTGGTGCTAATTTAAAATGTGGAAAAAGGATCAGAGAGCTATTCAGGTATTCGAAATTGTGGTATTGATATTTATTAACTTTCTCGCTGGACATTGTTTTCTTGAGAGCCAAGTTGACCATTGACACTAAATGAGCAAAATTTTGAAAAAGAGAGCGAGCCGCTGCTCCTCCAGCTGCCCAGTAGATTGGGAGTATTCAAGAAATCTGGATAGTAAAGAGATTAAGCCATTCATCAGCTTTGAGACGACCAAATGATGCCTTTCCCAAAACTGGAATAGCCCGCTTGATCCAAGTTGGAATACGTATCCGGGGAATGAATCTGTCGATGAATGAGAGTGCCTCACAATCAAATATAATCTTTTGGCTTGCCAGGAGCTGTCCAACCCCCCCTCCCAGTCACCGTCACCAAGGTAAGGTGAGAATGTGTCGTCGCTGGTCTCATGGGAAGGGAAATCTATATTGTTGAATTGAACGCCAGATCCTTTGATTGATGTTTTGGCTTCAGTTGCAGGTGGACTACCAGCCCTAGGATGATTTGAGATGGGGGCAGCGACATCAGCTAGTAACTCCATAAAGTCTTTGGTTGCCATTCCCCTTGGCTCTTCTTCGTCCGCAACATCGGACATGCACCATAACATTTGACAGTGCCACTTTAACAATCCCAGGAGGAGATTGTGCATCACATCGACAATGTGATTTTCCAGGATATCCCAGTAAGGCAGCTTGGTCATGACGAAATTCCTAATGCCATGTTCCTTCAAAATCTTGTCACGTTGGTTCTTGTTGGGAGTATCTCGTGATTTGATTGCCAAAAGCTTATGGTCTGCTAGTTTTCGTCTAGGGCAAGTCTTTGGGTCTAAATTAGTAATTGAAGCCTTTTCAAGCAGGCAAAATGAGCACATTTGGTTTGCCGTGGGCGCTGCAAAACCCAGACTACAACAAAGAGCTGGTAAATCAGCAAAGAATGGAAGTACTGCACCAAAAATACGACGTCCTTGGCGGCAGAGGTAAGTTTGAGAAAGGTAGATCCCAGATTGCCACAGGACTTTCAACTGTTTGACGATAGGTCACATAATTCAGTTTGTTTGCTCCAAAGAAGGCTCTCTGGGTCCAGGGGCAATGCCCACAACAAATATGTTTTGAGGTAGATATCGCTGAGATATGGGGAGAGAGTAACAGACCATGATGATGAAAGTTATTCTAGCATGCTTTCCGGCCGCTCAATTACCATAAGGGTTGATTCCATCAACAAATATTCCAAACGTTAAATTCCCAGGTCGCGCTGTATATTGGCCTTTATCAAGCCCGGAAAATTCTTTCCATTTCCTACAGTGTTGTATATCTGAAGCCTCGGATTGGGATCATACGGGTCCCTGGAGCGTGCAGCCGTCGCCTCTAATTCCTCTTCAACCCCGCGCCTTGAAAAAAGCCTTGCAATCCACTCGTACAGGTTTCGAAAAGCATATAATTTAACTGGACGGATGCCGTAAGTAGTGGGTTGAAACAGATCAGCTCCACATATGCGGGAATATATCTCCTTGTTGCTAGTGCCAGTAGCAATGACTTCTGTATCTGAGGGGAGATGCACGCATTGCTTGGGTGTTGCTGAGTTATAAGGGTACATTGCAAAGCAAGTTGGGCAGAATACCACGTGAATGATGACTGGGTCAAGCTTCAGCCACTTAATTACTGTCCGAATATCTTTTGGGATTGATTCAATAATGTTCTTTTTGAAATGAGTCAATTTCCTGGAGGAAGTTTCACCAAGCCCGAATGCTGTTAAGCTAAGCAGGTCACGCGCGCTTTTCAGGAACCAGGACGAGGTTGAAACCAAAGTATGCTCAAATATTGAAAGAATAGCTGCCCATAGGCAAGCATGCAGAATTGGCGGCTGAACACGCAGCAGTGAGTTGACAAAAAAGCGACCTGGTTTAGCATAAAGATGGTTAAACTATAATTGATTACAGTTGAAAAAGAAAGAAGAACAGGAAGATACTCACGGCAATTGTAGACATTTTTGTTCTCCACAGCGTCAGGACTTGGGGAGCGAGAAGACAGAGAAACACCCTCCAGATTGATTTTGGAGTCAAGCTCAGAAAAATTACAATTGGATGCCTGAGAACTTTCTGCGTCATGGGAGGCTTCATTCTGTGCGGAACTGTCTACAGTAGAACAGGCTTAGTTCTTGACATCCAAGTGAGGGTAAAATAATAAGAGAATGTCAGCTTACCTTGGTGCATGTTTACAATAGCTTCCATTCTAGCGTCCGCCACCGAATGGTTCACTTTAGTGTCTCGAGTAACGATAGATCCACCTGATTTCCATTTTCCGTCTTTGTCCTTATAGCGGCCCAGATTGCATCCATTACTTCGACAGGAGCACACAACAGGGTCTACTCATGAGGGTAAAATAATAAGAGAATGTCAGCTTACCTTGGTGCATGTTTACAATAGCTTCCATTCTAGCGTCCGCCACCATATGGTTCACTTTAGTGTCTCGAGTAACGATAGATCCACCTGATTTCCATTTTCCGTCTTTGTCCTTATAGCGGCGTAGATTGCATCCACGACTTCGACAGGAACACACAACAGGGTCTACTCGTGTCTGAGACATTGAACTGTGTTGCTATCGAATTTGGGGGAAAAGGGCATAAGTAATTGTTATAAACAGAGGGAGATGATAATAATTTTAGGACTTAAAAATAATATTTCAATCAGAACAAAGTGCAAAAATATGAAATAATGAGAATTGATAAAAATAAAGAATAAGAGGAAGAAAAGATAAGATAAGAAAAATATAAAAACCTTAAAAGGACAAGTTCCTATTAATAATAAAAAACTAGGTGAAATGCTCTGACTGAATGATTAAAAAATAAACTAATAAAAATAAGTTGAGTGTGAGTGATTTGAAATAAAATAGATGATATAAAATAATAATGATAATAATAAAATAAAATAAAAAATAAAAAACAAAAAATAAAATAAAATACCAAAGATGATCTGAATTGTTGATTTAGAATATTTTCCAACTTGAAATTTCTAAAATAAAATATCTGAAAGAGACTGAGGAAGATTTTGTTTGATGAGTTTTAATTTTGTTTTTTAGTTGTTTTGAATTAAGTTGAAATTGAGTCTTCTTATGATTGTTCTTGATAGAAGATGAGAAAAAAAACTAAGTGTGAAAAAAAAAAATTTGATACGTGTTCAGACCCAGAAAAAAACTTGACAAGCCCCCTGGCTTTTGAACTTTAGAAAAAAAATGCTATGTTTAAAAATTGCTATGTTAACAGATGAAGGAAGAGATTGAACGTTGAATGTTGTGATGATTGGATGGACTTGGGGGCAGCGGTAGGAACTGTGCTTTGCTTGGAATGAAGCAAGCTGCAGCTATACAAATAGTACCTGCATGTCCTTTCTGACTCCTATGGATCAGAAAGTTGATTCTACCCGCTTTGGCAAGGGTCTTTTTATGTTTGGAACCTCAGTGGCACAGGGATGACAGTATTGTGGAAATAGCGCAAAAGTCACCGCCGCTATCAAGGAACTCACTTCTGTTCAACAGCAACCAAATTGAAGTCTATGAATTTTTGTGAGAAATGAAAATTGTGGCTTCATTTCGAGTAACGTGTATTTGCAATTCTATAACTTGTTTAATATGGTGGATTGAACTTGGCAGGGAAGCTAAATAAAAATATGGAGTAAATGTCACTATTAACAGTTGAATCAAAAGTGAAAAATAACTAAGGGCAATGAAAAAAGATATTCACAAGAAAAAAAACATTCACAAGAGAAAGATAAAGACTATTCAAGGAAAATCAAAAGAGCTTCTCCACTTCTGCTGCTGTAGGCTGAAGGCGCGGGGCGGACTGGATGGACAACCCGGAGACCCAGAGGGTTTGTTGATTCTTGATCCATTTGCCGTTGTAGCAGTCCCAAGGCAAGCCACTGGGACATCCAATGAAACTGGTTTGGCTGTGTTTGTCGGATTGGACCCTAGTTATTATGGAATTTTTGGGTGCCGATCCTTTAGCGCGTGAATCTTTCTCTAGCTCAATCAATTTATCCAAGATGACCATCATCCGGGTAACTGTTGGAATTTGGTCCTTTTGACTATTCAATTATGCCAAGATTTTTTAATTGAAAATTTCCTTCTTTTAGTTTCAAGTTAAAATAGTTAAATAAAAATAATAAAGATAAAATATTTAAAAATAGGTAAGAATTGCAGTAGTATGTGTCTTGTAGTCATTTTTTTTAGATTTTTATTATTAATTTTATTATTTGGGAACTAAGTAATTAGAACTAATGATCCTAGTTAAAGTGTGAAGATAAATTAATATAGTAGTAAGATCAAATACTGTTGTTATCTGAATTATCTCTAGCTTTAATTTAATTCTCTTAGTTTGTCATTCAACCATATTAGACCCCTGGAATGCTGTCCAGGGGGTTAAACTTGTTTTTCTTTCTACATAATCTCTGCAGTCGGATTAGAAATAAAAACATTGGTTCTTCTCACTCTTTTTCCGTGAAACTTTCCTAGAAGCATAAATCTCCCTGAGATCCTCTAGTCCCATTCTAAATCTCATAAGAATTAATTATTAAATCATAAAAAATTATCAAATAACATTTAAATCATTAATAAAAAAATTCATATAAATTTTAGGTCATAATTTCAACAGTAACACGAGGGTGTTGCCATGGCATATGTAGCACATTAACTGGTTTAGATCTAGGGCCGCGGGTGTGGTCGCTGTCATCAGATTCTGAGGCGAGTTCATGGTCGGTTTCATCATCACTAGTACACTTCTTTACAATTGGAAGTAGTGGGGCGAGCTGGGGTTTTCTCATTACGTAGTTGGAACGTGCAAGGCGTCGCTGGTGGTGAGAATAAAATTGATTTCATAAATGCTGCAAGACTCTTTATTCACATGACAGAAAGCATAAAGGGATAATGAATCACATTGTCTGCCCACGTTACACGGTGCATTCGGCTTTTAGATGCTTCTATCTCAGCTTGGGACCAAGTGTGTGTCTCACAGAAACTAATGAAACAATGAGGGTTATTGGTAAATCATCAGGTGCAAGAAAAAAAGCAATGTTAGCAGTTTTTAGAATTTACGTACACTCTGGCTAGATACTTGAAGTGGGTGGTAAGGCTTTCATAAATTTTCCTCTCCGAGCAAACTTCCAGGCCGATTTCATTGTATTCGCCCACACGGATCAGTTCTTTTAAGAGGGCAAAACAAAGGTCCCATAGTAGCTTGTTACGCTTATGCTGCATACTTTCAGAGAAATCGGGTCGAAATGAGGAAACCCGGTGTGGTACTCTAAAGTGGACTCAATAAAAATTTTATTATTTCACCATGAAGGAGCAGGAATTCTTCACTTTTTATTTCAGAAATGGATTCTACACCTAACCCTAGTCACTCACCAAAGGTACATCAATAACTCCACTAGTTTAAGAGCTACTCAAGACAGAAGACTGAAATCAGGTACTGAGAATAAATTTCATGAACATATAATCAATACAATATTCAATACTATGGACTATATATATGATCTATAAGTTTATAATACATATCTACTAACACATGAAATATTACATACAAAGATAGGAGGCTGTCTACATCATTTACTGTACATACTTATCTACCACATGACTTTACATGCAGATCAGGAGTCAATTACGTCATTAAACAGTCACATCATCATGCAGGGGTTTAGAAATATGCATGCAAGGAAAATCCACTAGTACCGATGTCATGTCTGTGCACTGAATGAACTCCTGACACCCCTGTTTTGTTGTACCCTATATTTCACCCTCATTTGCCTATATAAGGAGCTCTATCCTCAGTGTTTTCCCCCCATCTGATCTGATCATCCCTGATTCATCAGAAAAATAATCCCTCATTCAATATCCAAGTGTAATTAGACACTCCCCAATAATAATAGTAAATACTTGCATACATAGCAAAGAAATAGATACTTAAAACTCATCAAAACCTCAGTGTATGGCCATTGCTTACATTCTTTACCTTTCTTAAGGAGCCACAAAGGACTGGAATCAAATCCTTTCTTCCACAGCTATCCTGCTGTTACTTTCCATTTTCTTTTCAAAACCAATCTGAGTGCTGGAAACACCCTCTTAAACTTCCAATTCCTTACCATCAACCAGATGTAGCCTTGCTCCCTGTTCACTCTAAATCACTTCAACCCATCAGTTAATTTCTTGTCATTAAGAAAGGCAGAGTCCTTACTCATTCATCCCTTTCTAAATTCTGCCATAAGGGCTTAAATACTCTAGCCTCTTTTGGAGTCTCACACCGGCATTGACACATAGTATTTCATATAATGGAAAGTGTCTGAGGTGAAGCATCATTATGACCAGGGCCTCCAGGATAGGGATGTGCCGGATCCTGCCCTTCAAGATCCAAGTCAAGTTCTTCATCGAAATCACCCATTAAATCAAACCTTGGCCTCCATCGTTCTCTCTCAGCACGAGTAGCAGCAGGAGGAAAACGTTGATCCTTTAAGATCAATTGATTTCCGAAAAGAGTGGCCACATGGATAAGAACTCGAGCCTTAATGAAGCATCTCATAAGAAATTACACCACATTCAATGCATTGGCTCAATGGGAAGAAAGAAACTTACCAAAAGGGTGTTATCTCTTGTCGCGTTGTGAGTTTGATGAGGATGAGCATTGGAGCCCCCCGGCCTAGCTTGATTGCGCACTGCAATTGATATAACTTGAAGCTCTGAGAGCATATCTGATTGCCATCCAATGGATTGTCGAGCATAGTCATTAAAGCTGGGTAGAAAGCTACTGGCAAAGTCAAAGGATTCCAGGGGGACAGAGGATCTCCAAGATTCAACCTGCATGCGGGCATTTATAGGAGGAGAAAGGATAGACGGGTGATGTTGGCGGACAGGTGCTTCGGGCGGTGTAATATTAAAATCAGGGCTATCAGGTGGGGGATGAGCACTTGTGGACTGCAAAGGGCCTGCATTGGGAAAGTGGTGATTAGGAGGATGATACACAAAAGAAATATGATCAGACGGCGCGTTGGTTTCCTTGGTTCGTCGTACATGGTGTCTCCTGCGAGCCGATCTTCTTGGCACAGCATTGGCTAGATACAATGGAATCAGTGCATGCTCTTCATTACGCAGACCAATCTGATGAGGGTACATACGCTTGTGGTTTCCTTTGCGTCGCTTGCTATTCTTTTGCTTATCAGGTGAAGTTGAGCTGCGACGAGTTCGAGGCGCAATGGTACTTTTTGAATTAACTTGAGTAGAGATGGCAGACTGGAAACCGATTTCCAGTGAGGGGGCTGGAGAATTTGATGGCGATGAATGCTGTGGAATAATTATACGTGTCCGCACACAAAATCGACTCTCTGAAGGTTCCTGAACTCAATGATTCCGCTTGATAGGACTAGTGAACCAAGATCTAAGAGAAACTTACGCTCTAGACTAAGAACCCCAAACAAGTTTCCCCTTTCTTACTCCCTCGCACTTCCGCAGTTTCTCTCCCTAAGAGTCTTGGTCAACGATTTTCCCTTTTCCCGATAAATCAATGTTCCCGCAAGTGCAATGTGCTGTAACAACTGAATGTAAAAGATGAGTTTTCTAAATGTAAAAGTAGGATTCCAATCTAATGTTTAATGTAATTTAAGCCCATATTGTATGTATTTTACAACTCTCAATCCCACTCTTCCCTCCCGCACCCTGTTCCCCCGATTCCACCCTATTCCCCTCTGTGTACCCCCCCAGTTTTCATCTCCGCAGCTGTTTGCCCTAATCACCAATCCCGCATCCGCCTTACTTCCGGAACCCTTACTGCCGACCGACACCGCCCTACTTCTCGCAGCCCACCAGTTCGGATCGTTATCCACTGAACAATCCGCTCCTTCCCCTGCTGATTCACAGCCCTTAACACCGATTTACCCCGCAGCACCTTCCTGAGTAACCCACGTCTGATTGCCTAATCCGCATCACCGCTCAGCCCCCACAAACCGTACTTTCCACTTTCCCTCCGTGTTTAGTATATCCTGAGCCAACTAACTTTGCAGATACTTTCCATCTTCGCCAAAGCTATTTGATCAGCTTGCACAATGCTCTCCACTTCTCTGCATGCCTCTCCACCTTCGCCACCGCTACCCAACACAAATATAAATTCCACGTCCCCCTTGCTTTTGAATCCTGTCCCCAGCGATTCATTCCCCCCACAAACCAACCCACCAAATCCTTCCATAAATACCCCCTCCTCACCAAATTCCCCTTTTCCAACTAAAAAACCCACTCCAATCCCATTCCCCAACCTATTCACCACACCTCCCCACCCTAGTCAGCCCGCTGCAATGGAGTGCACCCGTTGCACCGAATCTCGCCAATGCAGAAAGACTCCCCAAGGTTACCAACCCCCTCCCGGCGGTTCTTGCACCGAGTGTTCCCGCGCTCACCGCGCTTGCTTGTTCCGACCGAAATCCAAGCAAAGGAGCTCAAAACGACAACCTTCACTGGGTCCCTCTTGCTCTCGTAAACAAACTTGTTGGGTGGACTCATTCGTGGTGCCGGATTCGGAAACCATTCCTTCCAATTATTCCACCGACACTCCTCCCAGCGCACATCATTGGCGCAACCCTTCTCCCCAATTCTCTCCCCGCCGCCATTGCTCTTCCCCGCAGCCATCGCTCTTCCCCGCCCAGACGACACTTCGAAAGATCTCCTGTCGAACGGGGCTACTTCCACTATCTGGCTCCTAAGAAAGCTGATTTCGCCTCCATGGCCGAATGGGGAAAAGCTGCAAGGGAGTGGGCCGCCCGGAAACGGGTCCAAACTCTGCCCTGGACCAACCGCGAGTTTGGCAATCAAAAACCCCGAGAAGAACCACGCCGGGCGGAAGATGAAAATCGTGACGAAGAGCGCCGCCAAGCTTCCACTGCCCCTCCTCCTGCCGCTACCTCCCCTATCCCAGAAGCTGGACCTTCCACTCCGGCTCCGGCTCCCACCCCTTCTCCACAACATTTGCCTCTGGAGCGTCCCGCAACTCCACCCCCACAACCTTCGCCTCCGGAGCATCCCACAACTCCACTGGCCGCCGGGATTGTTTCAGCAGCTGGCCAATGGAGTTGCCAAAAATCGTCAAATGGCCAAAACCAACACCTTTGTTGAGGACGCCCTCCGACGTAATAATTATCTCTTCAACACGCCGATCAACACCTCCTCCAACATCTCTACCCCCTTCTTCCCCCCCTGCTCCTTCCTCCCCAAATTCTACACCTTCTTCTCGGTCAACGACTAACCCTCCTTCCTCCTCATCCGCTCCCGACTCTCCTTCCTCCTGTTCCACTCCCAACCCTCCCCCCCGCCTCACCGGTTGTCGAAGGAACGACTACCCCTCCTCAAACTCCTCCGGACCAAATCTTCCGAATCACCAATAACCTGCACGACCGTCGACCAGCGCAGGTGATCAAACTTCACCACTTTCGACATTTTGCTCTCCGGAAGACCGAAAGATACATCGAGGCAATCCACTCCGCGGTCGGAATTCCACTCAAAACCCGCCGCCAACTCCTCTGCAAACACATGGAATTCACGGACTACTTTGGAGAGCTATACCGTCCTGCCATTCTTCTTGATACTCCACCCCACTCTCCCCTCTCCTCTTAAGCTTTCATTTCCTTTTATCCCTTTTTATTCTTCCCTCTTTCTGCTTTCTGTTTTTCTTCATCAGTAATAATAATATATATATATCAAAGAAATGTTCCCCAAAACTTGAGCCCATGAGAGAAGTGAGAAAATAAGCAACAGAGAGAAAGAAAGACAAACCGCGAGTGTGAGATGATGAAGAAGAGCTTCCGCATAAGAAATTCCCGGTCCGCCCCGGAAAGGGAACCACTTAGTCCCCGCACTTCCTTTTATTTACTTTTCTGCTTTTTTTTTTTATTATTATTTACTTTTATTTTATTCATTTTATTTATTTTTATTTTTACTTTTATTTTATTTTATTCTTTTTATTTATTTTATTCTTATTTTATTCTTTTTATTTATCCCCACTTTTTCCGCCGCCCAGAAAATCACAAACATAACCCAAAAGATAAGACTTGAAAACATAACCTAAGAAAAACTTGAGAACCAAAGAAAAGAAAGATTCCCACTTAAGTGCCTGGACCGCCCCAGAAGAATTGCCACGCAATTTCCCGCACCCATTTTCCTAAACAATAACCAAAACAAAACCAGTGAAACTATCCACATGCCAATTGAAAGAGATCTATAAGAAAATGGACATTCTGGGGTGGCTAGTTAATCCGGCTGTAAACCAGCTAGCACACCCCCTAACCAAAAGATGCTTGGCCTCTGGCCCCATCCACCTCCTCCCTTCCCCCCCTCGCTTTTCCTAATCCGCTTCAACCGTTTAGTTCTTCGAAGAGTTGGTTTCTCTCCGACGCTAGAGTCCTCCGAAACGGAATCTTCCGATTGAGCATCCTCAGGGGCTTCCCGCATCTCCACATCTTCCACCTCTTCACTTCCTAATACCTCACTGCCTTCCTCCTCACGAGATTCACCTGTTTCATAGAAAGAAGTTGATCCCCGCGCGTAAAACCGCTTAACATGCGCTGCCGCTGCCTTCCGCTTCAAAATAGTACTGTCGAGTTCCTCAAACTTACCAACCACCCGATATGGGCCGTTCCAGCAGTTAGCAAAAATTTTACCCCATTGCGTCTCCAACGACCGATTATACAAGCGCACTAAATTGCCCTTCCGCAAGGATCCCGAAGCCGATGAGCATAGCGCTCATCCCAATACCAAGTCGCCCTGGCTCTCGAGTCTTTCAAACGCTTGCTCGCCTTCTCAACAATTTCGTCTCGACGAAGCAATTGCTCGGCTTGAGCCACGACCAAATCTTCCAAACTCTTGACCTTCCACCAATCAATCGCCAGGTAAGTGAGCATTTCAATGTCGACCGGTAAAACCACCTTCCTCCCGTACAAACGCTTGTACGCCGAGTACCCTTTCCCCCGTTTGACGGAAATCCTTTCCGCAAACAACACTGACGGAAGATACTGCTGCCACTTCCGCCCATCCTTCCCACAAAGCTTTACCAATGCCCCCTTAATCGGTTGATGCCCACGCCCTCCGGATAATACTCAGTGACCCGAACAAATTTTGCCCCACAATTCTGAGCCAACTTCATCAAACTGCCCCAAAATTCCGCCCCGCCGTCCACCGTGATTAACCTTAAGCAACCAAACCGCGAAAACCAGTTTTCCTCCAGAAACAAGCCAACCTTCTCCGCTGACAGCTTGACCAGCGGTTGAGCCTCCACCCATCCCGTGCTACCAGTAAGTAGGCAAACTTCCCTGCCTTGATGTGAACTACATCCAAGGAAACCTGACTAAACAGAGAATCCTCACCCGTCGGAATACCCAATTTCCTAGGCAAGACCGTCCCGCGTCGTTGACAAGCCTCACAACTTCTAACCCATTCCTTCACCGATTTTACCACCCCAGGCCACCAAAACCGCTGTTTAACCCAAATCCGCGTTTCCGCCTCTCCCCGATGCGTTAGAAGTCCTCAACTTTATCTTTTCTGTTGAATTTCAAGACTTCCTACACTTCCTTCACAAATCTGATTTGGTGAGAAAAGATTCAATCCTTGAAATATTGATCCTCAGAATTGACTTATTTAAAAAAAAATAGATTAACCATCAAGTCCTCAAGTGAAGTCTATCCGGTGATCAACTAGAGATCTGAACTCTATTGCTCGAGTATGAATCACTATATTTCAATTGTTCTGCCATCAGTCATATTAAAAAAGAGAAACTAATATCTTATTTTTATATCTTGTTCTTTTTCTTTCTTTTTATTCTTTTTATTCTTTTTTTATTTTAATTCAAAATAGTATAAAATACTCTACTTGTTTTCCTCTCTTTGTCTGTCTCCTTGGGATAAAAATTTTCCAATTTTGGTATGCTGAAAAAAATACTCTTATTTCTTCTTTTTCCTGATTCTCATTCTATCTGTTAAAATAAAAAATATCTTAATATGTTTTCTTATTCTTTGATCTTGAAGTTCTGACTTTGGTTTCTTGAAATAAAATAATAGAGTTTCTTCAAGAATCGCCTCCTGGTCCCCCCGACAAGTCGCTACCACCAAAGGAATCGGTACCCGGCGACACCACAACTGCTTTTCATGAACGACAAAGTTTGCGACCTTCCGCCAAACCCAGACCTGTAGCAAATTGATTGTCCCTTCCGGAAAGACCAAGTTTTTAAGATACCCCTCCAACAAAGCATACCGACCAATCTGCTTGAACGGTAATCCGATTCGCGTTTCTGTCACCCCCGCCGTTAATAACCGACACTTGACATCTAGCGCCTCCGCCTCCGAAAACCTTGCGTCCCCTTTGTCCTCCTCCACCCGTGACAACGCATCCGGCATTGTAAAAGCCTTCCCCGGAATATGAACCACCCGAAATGAAAACAATTACAAGTAAGCAACCCATTGTGTCATAGGAGCATTAGGAAGAGAGGGAGCATTAAAACGCATCTGAAAAACTTAGGTGCTTTATTCAAGTGTGTTTTGAACATTTTTATTGTTTTCATAACATTTTCAGGTACTTCAGACCAATTTTTCATTGCATATACACAGATGTAAGTTGATGCGTGATCACGGATGGTTAATAAGAAACTGTTGCCGAACAAATCAATGGGAACAGGACCTAATACGTCACTGACTAACAAATCAAGGGGGTTTTCTTTCAGGATAGAATCAGGGGAATGTTCGCAAAGTCGTTCACTCTTAGCAATTTTACAAGATTCACAATAGAAGCTGTCCCACTTTTTTGGATTGAAATCAGGCTGATAAAGGGTAAGAAATTTTTTTACTGTTTTTTCCGAAGCGTGTCCAAGAGTCGCATGCCAGAAATAAGAATCGTTAACAAACTGAGTAGGATTTATCTTGACGGCGTTTATTGTATTGATTTTTTCAACATGATCTAAGTACCATGTTCTATTTTGATAATTTGATATAAGAAGGAAATCGGGAGAAATAAAATGATACTTTTATTCACGAAACGTGGTGTGAATCCTTGATCTATGAGTTGACCTAGTGATAAAAGTGTTCCGCTTTCTGCTGGGCAGTAAAGGACATTAGGGAGAAGGAGGTCTCCATGGTTCCCAGATTGTAGTCGCAGTCTGCCAGTTCCAATCGCAATCATTTGAGAATTTGAATCGGCAAGGTTTAGTTTTAAATTTTTTTCGAAGGGAATAAAATCAACAAAATCAGAATAGAAACCGCTCACACTAGAAGTCGCCCCAGAGTCCATCACGGGAGTGCTTTCTTGTTGTAGGTCCCCGGACGCCACAGAACGCACATAATTTTGACCGGGGCGACCAGCGTCATCAGGGAGATAGGTATTGGGCCCGGTGTGGTACTCTGAAGTGGACTTAATAAAAATTTTATTTTTTCACCATGGAGGAGCAGGAATTCTTCAGTTTTTATTTCAGAAATGGATTCTACACCTAAAATAACCCCTAGTCACTCACCAAAGGTACATCAATAACTCCACTAGTTTAAGAGCTACTCAAGGCAGAAGACTGAAATCAGGTACTTAGAATAAATTTCATGAAAATATAATGAATACAATATTCAATACTATGGACTATATACATGATTTATAAGTTTATAATACATATCTACTAACACATAAAATATTACATACAAAGATAGGAGGCTGTCTACATCATCTACTGTACATACTTATCTACCACATGACTTGACATACAGATCAGGAGTCAATTACATCATTACACAGTCACATCATCATGCAGGGGCTTAGAAATATTCATGCAAGGAAAATCCAATAGTACTGATGTCATGTCTGTGCACTGTATGAACTCCTGACACCCCAGTTCTGTTGTGCCCTATTTTCAACCCAATTTGTCTATATAAGGAGCTCTCTCCTCAGTGTTTTCCCCTCATCTGTTCATCAGAGAATTAAAAATCAAAAAAAGTCCCACTGGACATTCCCCCCATAATAATAGTAAATAACCCTTACATACATACCAAAGGAATACATACTTAACACTCATCAAACCCTCAGTGTATAGCCATTGCTTACATTCTTTACTTTTCTTAAGGAGCCACAAAGGACTTGAATCACATCCTTGCTCCCACAGCTATCCTGCTGTTACCTTCCAGTTTTTTTTCAAAACCAATCTGAGTGCTGGGAACACCCTCTTAAACTTCCAATTCCTTACCTTTCACCAGGTGTAGCCTTGCTCCCTGTTCACTCTAAATCACTTCAACCCATCAGTCAATTTCTTTTCATTAAGAAAGGCAGAGTCTTTACTCATTCATCCCTTTCTAAATTCTGCCATAAGGGCTTAAACTCTCTAGCCTCTTTTGGAGTCTCACACCGGGCTCGTTGCTGGTATTGTTTTGTTCTTGGGTTTGACGGATGCTTGGCCTGCCCGGGCCCTTGTGGCGTATCGGCCCTGGGGGAGGGAGGGCTAGATGCTGTCGTAAAGTTGGGCAAGATTGCCGCCAGTGATCAGCGCTTTTGCAATAGCCACATACCCCGCCGCGCCGTCGGATAACCTCAGGCGGGAGTGTAGTATTTCCACGTTAAATTTTTTCGCGGGCTGCCCTAGTGTCATGTTCGTTTGGGCTGTGTCATTGAGCACGTGATTGGAATTCGGTTGTCGGTTGAGATACACTTTGTTGTTGGAAAGAGTGGTTTTGAAAACGTTGGCTAAGTGTGTTGATTGATATTAGGGCTTAAACTCTCTAGCCTCTTTTGGAGTCTCACACCGGGCTCGTTGCTGGTATTGTTTTGTTCTTGGGTTTGAAGGATGCTTGGCCTGCCCGGGCCCTTGTGGCGTATCGGCCCTGGGGGAGGGAGGGCTAGATGCTGTCGTAAAGTTGGGCAAGATTGCCGCCAGTGATCAGCGCTTTTGCAATAGCCACATACCCCGCCGCGCCGTCGGATAACCTCAGGCGGGAGTGTAGTATTTCCACGTTAAATTTTTTCGCGGGCTGCCCTAGTGTCATGTTCGTTTGGGCTGTGTCATTGAGCACGTGATTGGAATTCGGTTGTCGGTTGAGATACACTTTGTTGTTGGAAAGAGTGGTTTTGAAAACGTTGGCTAAGTGTGTTGATTGATATTGGATTCTCCATAGTAGAACCTTGACCAAGTTCAGCAAAGAAAGAGGTAATGATTGATTGAATGTCTGCTGGGGTAGGATTTTCTAACTTATCTATTTGAGGTCCAATCGATTGAAGCATCTGAACTCTAGAGGAGTTGTTCGGAGCTGGCGTAAGGCATTGCATGATAATCGCAATCGCATCGTTCGGTATCTTGCAACCCAGCCTATCTAATTCGATAAATACATTATTAATGCGAGTCAAATGAGAGGAGATAGAAGAACCTTGATCCAGCGGGTTGCCAGTTAGTTTGAATAATATTTCGTCCCATAGCTCGATTTGCCTAATTCATGTAGATAACTGAAAATTCTTCCTCAAAGTTTCAAATGCTTCAGCGGCTGTCTGTTTTGTCAAAATTAATGATTTCAAATGCCGGTCAATCGTCAAAGAGGAAAAAAATTTTGATAACTGAAAATTCTTCCTCAAAGTTTCAAATGCTTCAGCGGCTGTCCGTTTTGTCGAAATTAATGATTTCAAATGCCGGTCAATCGTCAAAGAGGAAAAAAATTTTATGCTTTCTGCCGGCGAAAGTGCAGTGAGGTTGGCTAGGTTGGAAGTAAACTGTGGTATGTTAAAGATTAACTCGCCAATAGTATTGATACCGTCAATCCAATCATTTATGTTGGATCCATCGCGTTTGAGTTTTTCGACGGTGTTGATGTAGTTGGATGGGTTTTTCAAAAATTTTGTGCGGGCGGAATTTTCGGACATGTTTGGGTCAGGTATACGAGTGTCGGATGGCTTTTCGATTGTCGGTTCGTTTTTTATCGCGGGAAAGTCAGGTTTTTTTATTATTGGATGATTAAAGCGGGATGTTAATAATGTTGCTTGGTCGGGTAACTGTTCAATTGCAGGTGTTTTAGCCTGCAAGGAGTCTGTGAGACGAAGCTGAGTGGAGTCTTCTGAGTCGTCGGATTCGGATTTGTATTTTTCTCTGAAGGTGTGGAAATTTTTGCTGGTTGATGGTGAAGTCTCGGTTTCGATATCGGTTTTTTCTTGTTCTTTATTTTCTCAAGTAAAGTTTTCTTTTATAATTATATTTTCTTCTTTTGATTTTTCTAGTTTCTCTGCTTTCTTCTTTTCACAATATTCTTTTCTTTTTTCTTTTATTCTTTTTAATTCTTCTTTTTTTCTGTTTTCGTTTTCTATTTTTTCTTGAAATTTTTCTGGTTCTTCTTCTCTTTTCTTTTCTTCTCGAGTGTTTACCATATATATATCTTATAAACCGGTTAGTGTTGTCGATAGAGTGATCGGCTTTTCACCTATTGTGACGAATAATGAAATGGACTCATAAACCTCACATAAGGTTAATATTGATTGCGTGCACAGGAAAACTAAGACAACAGGTGATATATCTGTGACATGTGGAAGAAACCAATGAATACCCCTAAATCCGTAACTCCTCCTCTTCTAGGCAAAGTTTGCCTCTGCTACCACAACAGATCCAAATATTTACAAATTATTCCATTCTTTTACACTAATTACTCTGTGCAAGTTATTGGCTGAAGGCCCACCTCCACCTTTTTGGCCACACTAAATTCATGAGAACTACAATAATGGTGCAGCCCCAACTTGTCTAATGCAGCTCTGAGGACCACCGGTTTTTATATGGTATGTAACCTTTCACATGTTGTATATCATAAACCTGGGCAGCCTGGGTATCAGGTGTTTTTCCCTGAAAGTATTATACACAGTCAGGAACTTGTGCAGAAACCTGCTGTACCTATTTTCTGCTGTCCTATGTGAAGCGTTCTGCCTGAAAATAATTTTATTAATCTTTTCAGGCAGAAAAAACCAATATAAGTCTCTTAATTAAAAAAAATAAAAACAAATAAAAAAAAATAAATAAAAAAGGGTGGACACTAAATGGAAGATAGCATATCATGGATTCATTGTAGTGGGTTTTGTGATTCTATATGCACTCCTCAAAGCTCTTGTATAAATTCCCACAGTAATACAATTTATTGCCACAGATGGCAGACTGACAAGAAAATTAAACCAGATGAAAAAGAAAACTAGAAAAACAAGAACAAAAAATACAAATAAAAAGAAAAAGAAAAAAAAAGAAGACTAATGAATATGAAAAGGGAAGAAGAAAAATATTTTTCTTTTTTGTTTTTCTTTTCCTATTTGTTTTTCTTTTCCAATTTTTTGTTATTTTTCTTTTTTCTTCTTCTCTTTTCTGTTCCTTTTGAATTCTTGCATTTTTTTTATTTTTTAAATTTCCTGTTTTTGTTTTCCTTTTGTTTTCCTTTTGTATTTTATTAGTTTATTTTGTTTTTCTTTTCATTTTTGCTAGGGGAGCCTTTCATTGTTTTTTACCCCTTTCTTGTTCTTTTTTTTTTCTTTTACTTTTGCTTTCCTTTTGGTTTTTTTATTTTATTTTTTGTTTTAATTTTCTTTGTTGTTTTTTGTTTTTATCTTTATTCTTTTTCCTTTTCCTTTTTTTGCTTTTTCCCCATTGCTCTTAGTTTGAAGTACAGATCATGATAATTTACTGAAGTAATTTTTTTAACAACTGAATTTTTGTAGAAATAACTCCCCATTGAGTCAGCACAGTCAATTTCATCAAAATCCTAGTTCTGCACCTGAGCAATGCTTCCTCAAAAACTCATCTCATAATACTACATTGATTTTAAATTGTCAAACCACTGGCTGAAATCAATGTTTGAAAATGTTCCTAGTGTAAAAAAATTGGACAAATCATAAAAAAAACCAAAAACGGACAGAATAACAATAAAGGAGGATATTTCATGTAGCACCACGTTAGAATAAAAATAAAGATACATATGTAATTTATACAAGAAGAATATTTCAGCGTAAAATAAACGGCATTTTCAACTTGATATTTTCTAGATGAGTTTTCCATAGATGATTCATAAAATAAATAATAAATTTTGGGGACAATTAGTTGACTCTTTTTCGCAAATAGTTAACTAGAGACACAATATCAGGTGTTTCAGATGATCAATGGCTAAATGCCGTGCATGATCACTGCACGTAGCCTTATCCACAAAGAATTGCTGAGTTAGCAATATTATTGCCTCCGGAACCACTACACTAACAAGATAAGACACTTTCTGCTCTTTGTTCAGTGTGAAAAAAGGCGAATTCAATATTTCATCTACTGGTGGAGTCTAAAAATTTTATTCCCTTTGTGAATACACTACTCCTGGTGGAAATACAATATAAGGTAGAATAAACTGACTATTTGAGAAATGTACCGCTCTTTGAAATAATGAATGATCCTTTGGATAACGGCTTCTGAATAATGACCAGATGCCCGCGGATCATAAATTCCCCCAAGAACTTTGACAGTGGTCCCCAAAATTCGGTATTCTTTCTGCTCCACAACTGATTTTCCTTGAGAAAAGGTGGAAATCAACAAGTCAATTTTTGGCGTTTCCTTCAATAGTGTAGGTAAAAGATTATTAAAGGTTAACATGGTCGTGTTCAGCTGCCCAACCTGAAATTTGAATTATACACGCACTAATTAAGCATTTTTATGGAGATGATATCTGATTATAAGTAAGTACTTACTGTTGGAATTGAAGTTTGATTTTTCATATTTTATTTTAATTTAATTTAATTTGTTCTTTATTTTTTATTCTTTTTATTATTTTATTTCTTCATTTTTCCTTTTTACTCTCTGGACGACTGAATGGTACATCGAGGCCATCCACTCCGTGGTCGGAATTCCCCCCGAGACCCTCCAACAACTCATCCGCGACCATCTGGACTTCACGGAATATTTCGGCAAATTAATCAGACCCACTTTTCTCTGTTGGAATTGAAGTTTGATTTTTACTTATTTTATTTTAATTTAATTTAATTTGTTCTTTATTTTTATTCTTTTTATTATTTTATTTCTTCATTTTTACTTTTTCACATTTCACATCCATTTCACCAATATTTCACACTCTTACTTCCACATCATCACTTTTTCTACGCTTTTTATTATTATTCACTCTCAAGACTCATCTCAACAAGGAATCTAGTGCAACTGCCTCTTATAAAGGCCTCTCTTGGTATTTAATCTCAAATTTTATTTCTTAATTATTTTATTCCTATTTTTACTAATTTTTATTTTTATTTTTATTTTTAGTTTTGCACTACACTTGTTTTTCTTCTTCTTCTTATCTCTAGTCATCCTTATCTTGCTGTTGCCCTTTTTAGGTATTTCTTTCTTTCCATCATTCTTTATTATTATTTTTTTTTTCTTTCTTTTTTGTTGTTGTTAATTTTTACTTTTTCACATTTCACATCCATTTCACCAATATTTGACACTCTTACTTCCACATCATCACTTTTTCTACGCTTTTTATTATTATTCACTCTCAAGACTCATCTCAACAAGGAATCTAGTGCAACTGCCTCTTATAAAGGCCTCTCTTGGTATTTAATCTCAAATTTTATTTCTTAATTATTTTATTCCTATTTTTACTAATTTTTATTTTTATTTTTATTTTTAGTTTTGCACTACACTTGTTTTTCTTCTTCTTCTTATCTCTAGTCATCTTTATCTTGCTGTTGCCCTTTTTAGGTATTTCTTCCTTTTCATCATTCTTTATTATTTCTATTTTTCTGTCTTATTTTTTTGTTGTTGTTTATTGAAATCAAAACCTTTTTAGACTGAAATTTTACAGATTTCCAGTCAATATCCGATATCGCTATAATATTCCGAACGATATCTGGATAATAACCGCACCGTAGTCTAGTTGCTAGCGATTTACATCTCGGAAAATCCTCCTAATCGTGTTTATCCTCCAAACAAACATACGTTTGAATACACCTCGCTCAAGGATTTTCCTCCTTTTATTGTCGCTACTAGGGCAACAGAACTTCACACTCATCTTGTTACATCTAATCATAATCATTTTTTTTACATAAAATTTTACAAATATGTCTGAATCTGATGAAAAGTCTAATATACCTAAACTCAATGACAATAATTTTCCTCAATGGCTATCAAGAATGAAAGCTCATCTCAAGGCAAAAGAAATTTTACAAGTCTGTCTCAAAACTCAACCTGAAGAACTTTCTACTGCTGCTAGGGCATCTGATGACAAAAAGAGAGCTCAAGCTGTGGATGTAATCATGAGACATCTAGGAGAATCTGCCTTTGATGCTGTTATCACCCCTGACATTGATGAAGACACCTTTCTTATTTGGTCCAAAATTGTCATCTCAAGGCAAAAGAAATTTTACAAGTCTGTCTCAAAACTCAACCTGAAGAACTTTCTACTGCTGCTAGGGCATCTGATGACAAAAAGAGAGCTCAAGCTGTGGATGTAATCATGAGACACTTAGGAGAATCTGCCTTTGATGCTGTTATCACCCCTGACATTGATGAAGATCCCTTTCTTATTTGGTCCAAAATTAATGATAGATATGCCTCAAAATCTTTCAACAACCGTGGAAGACTTTGGTTAAAATTTATGAGATTAGAATTTAAACAAGATTTGAAGACTTATATTAATGAGTGTAGAAAAATGATGACTGATATTGCTGTTGTTCAACTTGGAGTTCCTGATGATATATTATGTCATACTATCTTATCCAAACTATCATCTGATATGTGGAATGTTGTAGATTCCATGATTATGAATGAAGAAATCATCAAGGATCCTGAAGCAACTTTAAATAAATTACAAGAAATTTTCTATCTTGAGGAGTCTAGAATCAACAAAACTGAAACTAAGAATGCTCCAACTGAATCCAATCCTGCTACTGCTTTGTATGAGAATCATAATGAAAAGAAGAAGTCCAATAACAATAAGAGAAGAGTTCAAAATCCATGTTAACCTGGCTGGCATAATCCTAAAGCACTTCATCCTGAGTCCAACTGCTGGTTACTTCATCCTGAAACACGTCCAAAACCTGCTAATGATCAACCCAGCTCTCATCTCACTGCCCCTGAAAATCATATTGCTGAAGCTGATCCTCCAACACTTTTATTGGCTAGTTCTGACATGATGAAACCAACAGTATTAGATTCTGGAGCTAGTCATCACATGATCAATTTCAAGGAATGTTTTTCTCACTTGACTCCTGTTCACTTAAATATCAACACTGGCAACAAAAATAATACTCTTATTGCTACTGGAAAAGGAACTGTCTTATTGAAGAATCATCTTGGAAAACAACTTACTCTTGAAAATGAGCTTTATGTTCCTGGACCCACTAGATCTCTTATTTCTTTATCAAATCTTTTCAACAATCAAATCAAAATCACTAAGCCTGGTAATAAAGGGCATGTCCTTGTTAAAATTTATAATTGTTTTTACTTGTCAGGAAAAATCTCTAACAATCTTCTTG
>KN361156.1:8185-26496 GCA_000785685.1 Uromyces viciae-fabae | reverse complement strand
AAAACAAAAACAAAATGAAAATGAAAATGAAAATGAAAACAAAAACAAAAAATGAAAAAGAAAAACTAAACAAAACCAAACAGAAAAACTAAACACAAAGAAACAGAAAAACAATAAAAAAAAACTAGAACAAAAAAAATAAAAAAAAACTAGAACAAAAGAAAAGAAAAATAAAAATAAAAATTAGAAATTAGAAATAAAAAGAGAAAGAGAAAGAAAAAGGAAAAAAATCAAAAGGAAAGGGAAAAAACAAAAAGAAAAAGGAAAAATAAAAAGAAAAATAGAAAACAAAAAGAAATTCTTTTTCTTTCCTTTTTCTTTTGCTTTTCCTTTTCCTTTTTCTTCTTCTTCTTCTTTTTCTTTTCATTTTTCTTTTTATTTTTCTTTTATTTTTTCTTTTTATTATTCTTTTTCTTTTTCTTTTTCTTTTATTTTTCATTTTCATTTGTCTTTTTCTTTTATGAAAAGAAAAATAAAAATAAAAATTAGAAATTAGAAATAAAAAGAGAAAGAGAAAGAAAAAGGAAAAAAATCAAAAGGAAAGGGAAAAAACAAAAATAAAAAGGAAAAATAAAAAGAAAAATAGAAAACAAAAAGAAATTCTTTTTCTTTCCTTTTTCTTTTGCTTTTCCTTTTCCTTTTTCTTCTTCTTCTTCTTTTTCTTTTCATTTTTCTTTTTATTTTTCTTTTATTTTTTCTTTTTATTATTCTTTTTCTTTTTCTTTTTCTTTTATTTTTCATTTTCATTTGTCTTTTTCTTTTATTTTTTCTTTTTCTTTGGATTTTTCTTTTTCTTTTTTTTTTTCTTTTTCTTTTTCCTTTTCCTTTCCTTTTTCCTTTTTCTTTATCTTTTGTTTTTTCTTTTTCTTTATCTTTTTCTCTTTCTTTCTTTTTCTTTTTTTTTTCTTTTCCTTTTCCTTTTTCTTTTCCTTTTACTTTTCCTTTTTCCTTTTCTTTTTCTCTTTCTTTATCTTTTTATTTTTCTTTTTTTTCTTTGTCTTTTTCTTTTCCTCCTTCTTTTTTTTCTTTTTCTTTTTCTTTTTCTTTTTCTTTTTCTTTTTCTTTTTCTTTTTCTTTTTCTCTTTCTTTTTCTTTATTTTTTTTTTTCTCTTTCTTTTTTTTTTCTTTTTCTTTTTCATTATCCTTTTATTTATATTCTCTCTTTCTTTTTAATTTTAATTTTCTTTTTCATTTCATTTCTTTTCTTTTCTCTTTTTTTTTTCTCTTTTTTTCCTCTTTCTTTTTCTTTTTATCTTTATGTTTATTCTTTCATTTTTATTCTTTTCTTTATCTTTTTTTATTCTTTTTGTTTAGCCACCACATGGCAATTGCCGTGTAAAAAAAAGGCATGTACACGGCAATTGCCGTTATGAGACTCCACAAGAGGCTAGAGATTTTAAGCCCTTATGGCAGAATCTAGAAAGGGATGAAGGAGTAAGTACTCTGCCTTTCTTAATGACAGGAATCAACTGATAGACTGTTTGTCTTTAGAATGAGCAGGGAGCAAGGCTACACCTGATTGATGGTAAGGAATTGGAAGTTTAAGAGGGTGTTTCCAGCACTCAGATTTGTTTTGAAATGAAAAAGGTAAGGGAACAGCAGGATAGCTGTGAGCGCAAGGATTTGAGTCAAGTCCTTGTGGCTCTTCAGAAAGGTAAGGATGGATTTGAGCAATGGCTACACAATGAAGGTTCAATGAATGTTCAAGTATTTATTTCTTGGTAAGTATGTGAGTATTATTTAATATTTGTTATTATTATGAGGGATGTCCAGTTACACTTGGATAATGGGGGATGGATTATTTTTCTTTTAAATCAGGGGATGATCAGATGGGTTGGTTTAGATTAGGTAGGTCAGATGGGGGGAAAACACTGAGGAGAGAGCTCCTTATACAGAAAAATGGGGGTGAAAATAGGGTACAACAAAACAGGGGTGTCAGGAGTTCATACAGTGCACAGACATGACATCAGTACTAGTGGATTTTCCTTGCATGCATATGTCTAGGACCCTGCATGATGATGTGACTTTGTAATGATGTAATTGACTCCTGATGCATGTGTAAGTTGTATGTAAAGTCATGTGGTAGGTAAGTAAGTACAGTAAATGATGTAGACAGCCTCCTATCTATGTATGTAATATTTTATGTGTTAGTAGATATGTATTATAGACTTATAACTGATTTATATAATGCATAGTATTGAATATTGTATTTATTATATGTTTATGTAATTTATTCTAAGTACCTCATTTCAGTCTTCTGCCTTGAGTAGCTCTTAAACTAGTGGATTTATTGATATGGCTTTGGTGAGTGACTAGGGGTTATTTTTGGTTTAGAATCCATTTCTGAAATAAAAACTGAAGAGTTCCTGCTCCTTCATGGTGAAATAATAAAATTTTTATTGAATCCAATTTAGAGTACCATACCGTGTAATCGCTGAAATTTGCCAAAACACGGAAATTCGGCCTGGGAATTGCCGTGTTTTTTTTGGAAAAATTTTTGCCATGATTTCACTGTGGGCCATTTCCAAATTTATCACAGATAGTTTTTTTCCACCAATTGCAAGATTGGGTACCACTAGTTGATCTCATACTCCTGTACCATTCATAAGCCAGTACACCATCAAATAAAGTGCCTAATCTGCTAGTTATAAATGATTTGGGTAATATACTGACACTTTTTCAACTTATCAATCCAATCAGTAAATTCTGTATGGTCATATTCTCCTTCACTATGAAAAGTAACCCAATCTGAGATTTTGGGGAGCCCATGAAGAATTTGCTTTTGAATTTCTAAATCCATTAAAACAGGTACAGTATTTGATCTTGAAAAGGAGTCTTCTGGTTTAAAATGGATGTTTTTAAAAGATTTAGAATCTATTTCTTTTGATTTTAATTTATTAAGAGGTTTTTAATCTGTCAAATTATTGAATGATTGATTATTTTTTAACAAAGATATTAAAATATCTAATTTATTGTTTTGTTGGTCCACAAATTCACTGAATTGTTTTATAATATTATTCTCAAATGAATCAATTCTTGAATTTATATTTTTTTTTTTAAATTGACACTATGACCAATTAAATATTGTATTGGTTTTGGCAAATTTTCTGGACTTGAAGAATCAATTAAACCCTCATGAATCTTATGTTGTTCTATTACATTCGAAAATGTATGTTTAAATGGTTGATGTAATTTTAATATTCCTTCAATTTTATCAAGTTGGGTATTAATACTTTGATTGTTAGATTTAAATAATTCATGAGAGGTCCTTGCTTCTTTTGAAGCTTGTTAATTTCCTATAACTTTATGAAAATTTCCAACAAAAATATTAAAATGTTGTTGTTTAACAAATTCCTTTTCCTTAAAATATTGATCAAAGGATTTAAATACTTGCTTTTATTTCATCAAAAGAATTCTTTAAATTTTCTATTGATTGTACAACATCATCAAAATTTCCAAAGAGACACTAAATCTTGTCTCACTTTATCTGCTCTATTTTTTATTAAATTTTTAATATAAGAAGTAGTTGAATTACTTTCTAAATTTACTTTTTCTGTTGAGCAATGAATTGTTTTTTTTGAAGGTTTTCTCTGTGGGTGTTGAGAACATTTTGATACCCGTCTTGAAGGGTCCTCGAGTTTCTCATTAGCTCCGCCATACAAAGATCTCTCACCAATTTCTTTTTTTAGGGTTGGAAGCACTGGCTTGAAGGATGGTTCTGGGACTGAGTAGGCATCCTCAAGGTGGATGCTACGGGCTGATGGAGAGCCATCTTTGGCGCTGGTTTCAGCGCCATCTATTTTTTGGAAAGGCTGATACTTTCCTGATGTAAAGGATTAGCCTCTAACATCTTTACATCTGAACCTTCCTCTACTATCTCTGGGGATTTTTGGGTGCTTTTCTTTTTTATTTTGGTCCCTCTGAGGGATTTTAAACGGTGTTGGTTCTCCACTATGGCATCCCAACTGTTTGTTATTGCTAAAAGGGACTCTTTCCCCACTATTTTGAACAAGCCTCTGTGTGTGGAGAGGGCCAGGAATACCTGCTGGAGTTCCTTGTTGTTCTTGGAAATAGCCTCCCGGTATTCTTCCCAATTGAGGAGATGATTCTCCGCCAAAACTCTTATTGATTTGGACCAGTTCTTTGCTTTCTTCTCCACCTCTAAGAGGAGAATGTCTGCCCTGAACACTCTCTATTTGACTATTAGACATATAAAAAATATTTTTTTTTGTTAATTTTTAATTTCAATTTAAATAAATACAAAGATAAGAGGAATCCTTACTGGTTTCTCTCATATTTCCTACAGGAGAATTGATATTGGTAGCTGAACTGTGAGCGGAGGGACTATCTACAAAGTCTGAGACTCCTAAAATGTGATTATCTTTAGGATCTACAGTTCCTAGAGTGGCTAAACAGGGATTAGCAGCTAATTTTTTTTGTTTGTTGCCAAAAAGCTGGTCAATACTAGTTTGACAAGAAGACAATAATTTTTAAAAATTAGTTTTGAATAAAAAGAAAAGAATAAAATAATGTTTTAAAACTACTTACTCATTGGTTAGTATAGTTTTTATTATTTTTAGTTCTTTGTGAACTGAGAATTAAAATATTTTATTGATTTTAGAAGATTTGTATTTGAAGTTTGGTTTTCTAGAAAAAAGGTTTCAAAAGAACAAAAAATCAATGAGAAATATATCAATCTATGGGTTAAAGTTAATCAGAAAAAATGGATAAAAAATATTTGATCAAAAAATTAATCTAAAACTAGTTTTTATAGTTTTTAGAATTTTATTTAAATCTTGTTATAAAAAATTATGATTCTCTGAAAAATTTTATAACAATTTTTTTCAAAATCAAGTTGATGATTTCTCCTTTAAACTAATATAGTTTTTGGTGTTAGTGTATGAGTAAGAAAGAAGTTATTGAACTTGTAATTTTGGGAAATCCAGGGATTTTATAATCTTGCCCGTCAGACCCCAAGTGTGAGGCTGTATGACTACACTAGTGTACCTCTACCGCCTTTTAGGCCGTGGTAGACTAGACACAAGTATAAATATAATAATAAGATTATTATATTATTTTTAGATTACTTGAATAATTATAAAATTATTTTAAGCAGTGCTTACTTTCAACAGAAATTTTCTTCACTCAATGTTTGGCAAGTCTACCAAACTGAGGAGCCCCTTTTTTCAGCAGGGGGTAGAAAGGGCTTAAACCTAACTAGCTTTAACTGTCTATTCAATTAAATTTGTATCAACAAGTTTAATTGATAGATTGTTATTTTTTACACAGCCCAGCCCTCTTAATGATAAGAGAGGAGTTCAGCCGGGGTAGGGGAGCTTTTAAATAATAAATAAGAAGATTACTGCAATTCAGTGAAGTGATTTTACCTTGTTTATGACTGGAAGTATTTTATGTTCTATTTTTTATTATTCAAATAATTTCTGAAGTTTTGGGGCGGAGTATGGAGGGGTATTTACACGTCTTCATCCAAAACTCCGTCATTTTTCAGAGGTACCTGAGTCTTCAGTGAAACTCTTGATGATGACATCATTTTTCATGATCTGAAATTATGATGTCATTCTGTCACAGTTACTGGAAAATTATTATCAAATTAAATTATTTACCTTGATAGAAATCAATTTATGAAAATTAATCTTCCAATAAGGGAATATTAAATGTGAATAATTTAACTTCATATTTTTTGTTTATAAAAATTAATCTGCCAATTAAGGAAGATTAAAAAAGTTTAATTTTTCTCTTTTAAATGGAAAACTCATTTTTTATTCAGAAATACATATTTTTTATTAAAATTGTAAGGTTTTGTTTTCATGATCTCATGAGGAGTTGAACCTGGGTTCTTAGGATGAATTAACCATAAAGGATTTTGCTTAACTTCTGTTCTGAAGCACTTTTATCTTGACTCCCCTTTTTGTTGTATTCATGATAAAAATAAGAAATAAATAAAAGGATAAAATATAAAAATATAAAATATTCTATTTACAGCTTCTCTGGACTATGTTCATAGTCTCAGATGCTGACACTAATGAAAAAAAAAAACTTTTGTCCTTTCAGGTACAGGGTATGGCAAAAGCGGCATACCTGAAATGTTTCATCACTTATTTAATCCAAATGATAAACCTATTGTTTTAGTCCTTAAGCCATTGGACTCCCTAGGTGAAAATCAGGTAGTGTCAATTTTTTTTCCTCATTAAATTTTGGGGTTTCTAATAATGTTTTCCACTAAATAATTCATTTAAATCTGATTTAATCTCTTTTCACATCTTTTCACAGGTTGAAGAAAAAAAGAAGGCTATAATAAGTGCTGTTAACCTCACTAAACAAAAGATATATTATGAGACGGCACAGGACGTTAAAAATGGAACTTATGTGTTTTTTTATTTAGTAGGTACATTTCATTTTAAGTAGCTTCAAGTTATGAATACAGTTCTCATTGATTGGTTATCAATTTCAATTCAGAGCCCAGAGATTATTTTGAATAATTATTTGTTTCATGACATATTCTTCAATGATAATTCCCAAGCACAACTAGTTTGCACTGTCGTTGATGAAGCCCATATGATCTACATGTGGGGCTTGGCGGAAAGTGGACAATAAAAAATTCTTCCCTCACACAGAAAGCATGAAGACATTTCTAGTTTTCTTCCATCATACAGAAAACTTGGAGAACACCTGAAAGCCGGTGTGTCAGGCTCTGTGATTCCAGGGACTGAATACCCTTTAGCTACACAAGATGCAAAGTGAGTGGAAATAGTATGGGTACTATTTATCACCGTTGGTTTGGTGTAATTTTATACAAAAATTAACAGAGGGGCCAGCAATGCTGGGGTTGTTTAACCCTCTGTTTATTTTAGGGGCCAGGAATCGATTCAAGCTTTTTTTGAGCCTTATGTTTCCTTAAGAGTTGGTGGAAAAAGATCTTTTGATTCAAAGCTACTTCTTTATCCTTTTTAATAGCTTCAATTACTCTTAATTTTCTTTCTTCTGGGGTTAATAAATCCCAAGTATTAGCTACGTGATTTTTTAAAGCTTTTATTTCTTGTAAAATTAGATGTTGGTGGGCCTCTTCAATAATTAAGTAGTTCTCGAATAAATCCACTTTTTTTTGAAGAAAATGATAAGTAATATGTTTTTTAATGATTTAAAAAGGATTTTTTGGTATTTACTTTAATTAATATAATGCTCACCTTCAAGAATAAGAGTGAGGGTATTTTCCACGAATTGAGAATGATAAGATGAATCTGAAAATGTAAAAAATATTTTTATTATTAGTTTTATATTTTATTTATAATTTTTTATAAGATTTTTATGAAGGGTGAGGTGGGTTTTTAATAATTTAAATGGTAAGGCAGGTTGATTAAAAGATTTACCAGCCAGACCCCCAATTGTCAGGCTCTGTGATTCCAGGGACTGAATACCCTTTAGCTACACAAGCTGCAAAGTGAGTGGAAATAGTATGGGGACTAGTTCTCACCGTTGGTTTGGTGTAATTTTATACAACAATTAACAGAGGGGCCAGCAATGCTGGGGTTGTTTAACCCTCTGTTTATTTTAGGGGCCAGGAATAGATTCCTGGGGTAGTTTAAACCTTTAAAGTTGTGATCCAACTTGGATCTGGGGACTGATTTAATATCAGGGGTGGTTAAACCCAGAGTTACCACAAAGTGGTATAGGAGTAATTAGGGGTTCTGGGGCAAACCTAATGACCCAGAGAGTTACCTGGAGCTGGGGAAGCTGCAAAAGAGTTCTGAAGGGGATCGTTTTGTGGCTGAGAGGGGGAGGCGCTGTAAGAGTTCTGAAGGGGATCTTAAGGCGCAGGTGAGAGTTGATCTGAGGTCTTTGGTGCTGAAAAGTGACTTTAAATACGTAGTAACTATGTATAGCTGGGTAAAGATGACGATGGGGGATGGAAAGGCGGATAAGAGGCCTCCTTATATAATATTTCCCATCCCTGGGGCGTACAAGATAACCACAAGTTAATAGGAATCGGGGTTATCACGTTTTGAGCGCTTTTTGCTTTGTTCCTGTATTTTTTTTTTCATTACTGTAGAGTCTAGACCAGTACAGAGTATTTTTCCCGTGTTGAGTAACCTCTGAGGTCCTTGGGATTAATTTGGTATCCTTGGGGCGTTATTGGTTTGGCCAGGATAAATGGTGGAAGGTAACCTGTATTGCTACTAGTGTAATACAGCTACTTTCCTTTGAACAAGGTGTTTGGTCATGCCTTAGGCCTTTTAACTGTAATTAGAATTAGTTCACCGTGTGAACATGTTATGATAATTGTTTGGGGTGCTCTGGACTCATTTTGAATGATACAGATCCTCCACAAACTCGTGCTATAGCAGTATTGTGGCTTTTTGCACCATGTGCTTTCCTTCTTGACTCATGGTTGGTCAAGCCTCTATTTTATGTAACATAAAGAGGGCTTCTAATGTAGTTACTTTCACCCTTTTTGACATTTGTTTATGTAATTTTTGTGCAATGTAACAAGACATATGTAAATGCCCTGTATTTAGCAGTATTCTTGTTTTTCATTAACTGTATGGTCCTAACTTCTAAACTAAGCACAAATCCGCTATTTTGAATGTATTTCTGACTTAGTCCATAGTATAACTTACCCATATACATGTCCATAACATGTATAAACAGTTATCTACACATAAACACAGTTTGTCAGTGTTATGTTAGTTTCTGCCTAATGTCCATAACATGTATAAACAGTTATCTACACATAAACACAGTTTGTCAGTGTTATGTTAGTTTCTGCCTAGTTATGGTAAAAAGGGTTAAGGAGTAGGAATGATACATGCACCTGTTTTCGCAAAAGTAAATGTAAAAGTGACTTTTTTTTGCTTCCCCGTGGATAAAATTTTTATCCCACATTTTAATAGTGTGGAAATACATGTGATAAAATTTTTAGCCCATATTTCCCGTGTTAACCATCTTTTTTTTTTTTTGATTTAGTGTACTCCCTAAATAAGGAGTACTTCAATATTGTCCCGTGTTAACCATCTTTTTTTTTTTTTGATTTAGTGTACTCCCTAAATAAGGAGTACTTCAATATTGTTTTTTTTGAGCTAAAAAGCTCAGAATATGTGGCAGGGGGGCTCAGGAGGTTGTCAAAAAGATTTGGTAGCTTTAGGACCGTTAGAAGTATTTTTTAAAAATATGCAAAAATTGCAAAAAAACTCGACATCCTCCTGACGTCAAAAGTCGGTGCAAGGCAGCATTTGGGAGGTGCAAAAACCGTCCCCCTATTTTTATTTATAAAATATTACAAGATTTTATTTCTGCCATTGTTAGTTTGCTCTCACATAGTAGCCAGCTGACACAGTACATTTCCTATTTTATTTCTGTCTGCTACCTGCCAACCTGTTGCAATCAATGCAAATTTTGATTAAATTGCACAGATATAAGTGATCCAACATGTGATGACAAGATTTATATACTTGTTTCAAACCAGAATTGCTTTTGATACCTCACAGAACTTATAGAAGCTATGAAATGAAGAATAATAAGTAAAATATTTTTTGACAATTTAAAGAAACCAAAAATTCAAATAGTGCATGTCACACATACAAGTGGGACATTAATTGATATTTTATCAACAATCCTAGAAATCCGTGTGCTGATTCCATTGTGATTTTGAAAATATTTCAGCCAATAGTTCTTTAGTTCAAGTTGAAAATTCTTTGCAACACAGTTTCCAGGTCGGCCAGAGGGAGAGATGGGCATTGAATGCTGTAAAATCTTCTTCAGTCCGCAAGTTAATATTTTGGTCAGGAGGAGGTATGCATGAGGAAGATGTCTTCCATATTGGTACAAGCCCTTGATTCCCTGCACCATGACCGCCCACTTTTCCTACATCTTCAGTACATGCCCAATGTCTCCTGCATGAATTGCAAGGTGACACTCTACAAAGGGTGAGAATTCCCGCAAGCGCAATAAAAGGTTAGCTAGCTTAGGGGATGATTGTTACTGCGCCCTCTTGAGAGCTGGTGGAGAAAGGAATTGGTTATAGCACTGGTCTATAATTTCACAGATATCACCTGCACGCATTGGTGTCTGAGTTTTTGGAAGAATATCCCCTTCACAATGCATAATCACCCTAAAAATAAAAAAACTTTGGGTAAATCAACTCTATAGATCAAATGAATAGAAATCTACTTTAAGGCTCAGAGATTCGCAGATTTTTATCCTTTGTTGCAGCAATTTTCCAACACAACTTAATAGAAGTAAAGAAACAGAAAAACAATAATTTTAGATAAAGACAACTTTTTACATGAAATTGATGACTTGAAAAAAGGAAAAAATACCTGAAGAACATCTTGATATCTTGATAACAAGGAAGAACTAAAATATGGATGTAATCAGGATTATCACAACAGAAAAAGGTCTAGATGGAGTGGTGATGAAATAATTGAAATTATTATATTTTGATTAGTTTTTATGATTTTTATAATTTTTTATTTAGAAACAAAAAAATGAAAAGAACAGAAATATGAAAAGAAACAGAAGAAAATTTTGTTGAAAGAATGTTTTGGCATTACCTGCCCAGACACCTTTCCTAGCTCCTCCTGAGTTAAACCAGTTTTGATCTTGATCTTGTTGAGAATTCAATTGAAAGAGAGTTTTTTGTCAATGAATCAAGAGAGAAGGAAACTTAAAGATTTTGATTTTGAGATGAAATATTTTTGAATGAAAAAATAATTTTTTTGTTTTGAATCTTGAATTTCAGCCCGGCGCCTTCTTCCAGCTGTGCCACATCACTTAGCTAGCGGATTTACCTTCAACATCTACTGACAGTAACAAATACATGAGTGATGTCTCATGGACTTTGATAATATTACAGATCATCTGGTTAAAGTCTGTCTTTGTTGTTGGGTAATCCAATGGTATACCAAGTGAGGATAGTACAAGCTAGGCATTCAAATATGTTGAATCAGTGTTATCTCCAAAATGGTGCAAGAAAATGACCTGTTCCACATTCCATAACATGTGAGATGCTCCAAGATTGGTCAAACAGTTTGAAAAGCTGCATTCCACGTAACCACTAGGGCGTCAAAGTGAGCATGGACTTTGGATTAGTTTACAAGATCCCCCTCAAAGACACACATTTGATGGAAAAAAGCCTCTTTGGTCATCCCAGATTGCTCCACAATTTCATTGATAACGTTGGATACACCTCCAGATGAGTTATCTGAGGCCATCATTAATTTGAGCATAAATATTTTCATCCCGGATTGCTCCACAATTGAATTGATAACGTTGGATACACCTCCAGATGAGTTATCTGAGGCCATCATTAATTTGAGCATAGATATGTTGGGCTTCTTTGCTGATATGGGGTCAATTGGAGGCAGATTCTGAACAATTTGAGGATTCTTTGTGGTGCTTGAAGCAAGATACTTGATCATAACGGTTACCAACTTACTCTCAATTACAGCTTGGACATGGAGATTATCTTTGTTAGTTGGCATGAAAATGGACGGAGTAACTTGCAATGTCATAGCATTTGGAATTGATATTTATAGCTTTCAAGGGTGAGGTCATGAGAGTCTACGGAAGCAAGAAGATCAGGATCAAGGAGGTGAATGTATCCCCATGTTCCATAGAAAGAATGAGAGGTGTTGCGGACAGATTTGGTGTGAACTTTTTCTTTGAAGTCAACATGATCAATACATATAAGAGAGTTAAACTTGTTTGATGAGGCAAGCTTGAACTTTTCCTTGATTTTTGTCTTTGCAAAGGCACTAACTTTTCCTTGATGTTTGTCTTTGCAAAGGCACTAAGGGTTTCAAGTGCATTTCACACCGTATCTCTTGAAGCTGTGAGATCAACATAATTTAAATAACTGTTGACCCTCTTGCTCACTCCACATGCCGAGAATACCATGGAGTCGTGAATTTGCAATGCATTCAAACTTTGACTTGATATAAACTGTACCATTGCACAGATGGTTACCACAACCTGCACACCGACACAGCATAAAATCCGGTCATCAAAATCAATCCAATGATATTCAAGAATGCATTGAAATACCATTGGAATCCGGTCCATATTCTTGCCCCTGGGTGATTCAATCTACTTGTCATGAGATAAATTGAGCACATCCTCATTTTTTGATTCTTTGTCAGAGGAAATATGGCTTGACATTTCATCAGAGTCATCCAAGTTAAGGTTGTCATGGGCTTTTTCTTGCAATACATTGTTGATGAGGTCATAAAGGAAGGGCATTTGAACAGAGCCTAATACATCAATCCGGGAGGCTTCTTCTTCAGGTGAAAAAAATTGAGGATGAATGGTGGTGGTGCTTATGAAAGATGCTGAACTTGTACTTAGTTCACCTTTCAGACATGCTTGAGCCCAATACATAAAACACATCATTTTCATAAACATCAATAAACTAATGCTTTCTATACAGATTTTGCATTTAGTTTGGAAATGCTTACCTCCTTCAAAATTTAGTGTTTCCAAAGTTGATTTCCCTCTCAGATTGAACAAGCAAGACCACAGATCACATCAAGAACTTGGGTAGTTGACTGAAAACCTTCTGGTACACCCCAAAAACGCTGTTTGTAAGCCACATCAGAATTCTGAAGGGTGAGGAAGGCAGTGATGAATTTCTCGGGGTCTAAATGCTGTTTTCAGATGATGTTGCATATTTAAATAACCTTCTTTGATTTCAAATGGAATTGGGCTGGTCTAAGGTGATTGAGGTGGCACTGATTGTGGATGGTAGAGCTTGTGGTTGGTCCAGGCCCACCATCTTTGCTTTTCCTTGGGGTTTTTCCTGATTTGGGGCTGTTGTGATTTCTGACACCAGTTTGCATGTTGTTCCTTCAAGTATTTGATTCAGGTATTGGTAGATTAAAAAATAAAGCAGAGAATTAACATAAACAAAACTGGTTCAAAGAGAAATAATATAAATTGGCTTACACTTATGAAAACAATCTCTCAAGCACCATATCTGTGGAGGGTATGAAAATTAATTACTAACTTGTTTTGCTGGAGGAATCACTGGAGGAAATTGGTGATGCAGGAGTGACTTGAGGGGATATTTGTCTAGAGGAACTTAGTGAAAATCAGTAGGTATGGGTATGACTGTAAAGCTATATGGACTTAATTAAGTCCCACGTGTTACACCAGTCAAACCTGTCACACCTTAAAAAAAATAGACATTTACATCAATTTTTTTTGTCGGAGGAAATTATGGACTTTGTTATGAAAGATGCTTTATTAAGGAAGACACTTGATGGCAAAGGAATGGGTTTAAGGGTTTTATTTTACCACTGGAAGAAGATCAGATGATTGGCCATCGTATGGTCAATTTTTTATTGCAAAAGTTGTGATGTGTGGGAGTTATTACAAAATAAGTAAAATTTCCGCCAAAATGGCAAAACCCTCTCAAGCCAAATTTGGCGTATAATCTCTAAGTCCCTCCTACGGAGGGCGGCCTTGGCCGCGCGGGCTTCGGCCGCTCCCTCCCTCGAGGGACTTAGTTAAGTTCGTCAACTGACATCAGTTGAAATGAAAAAGTAACAAGGCCTCTTTGTAAAAGCAATCTGGTGCCATTTGAGTCATTATTTTTTTTTTTCAGGGAGAAGGGTTCCAGATTGAAATGATAGTGGAGCGGTCTATTGGGGGCTCGTCACTCCTCGCAAGCAGTTTGCGTCATCTCGACGACTGCGGGCTAAAAAAAAAAAACGCCCCATGTTGGCATCGGGCATATTGATAAAACGACACTAAGCTGTGAGCTGAATTACAGGAAATTTAAACTATGGACGGTAGTAAATAAGAGCACTGGGTAGGCAGGTCGTCCAGGTTTCGATTTGTGAGCTGCCGAAATTCTCTATCAAGTTTTGCGATGCAAATCTCGAGATGACTAATATAACAAACACCATTACAATAAGTTTAAAGGACTAAATTGGTACGATAAAATTAACCGAATGGAAACTCAAAACTTCTAGGAATAATTGAAGAAGCCACGGGGCTTTGAGGAAACCGAAGAAGTGCAAAGAAAAATTATACGGTCGAATTTTGTTACTTTCTTCAAAAGTTTATTATTTTAGTTTCACCCGCCGATAACAAAAGCGTCCTAATAGCGGGAGATAAGGACAAGAGTCCAACATGCATTGCTACTCTATTACCAGAAGGTAAGAAAAGATGAAAACATATCGGTTAATTTGGCAGAACAGATTCAAGCCTCTTCTTCCTCCTCTTCTTCTTCTCCACTTTCTTCATCCTCATCTTCCATCTCAATCGTTTCATCACCAACGACAACGTCTTCGTCATCCCTTAATAAATCAGTAGGTATCAGTCGTCTACTACAACATTGAGATTGATACAAATGGGTACGCACTCATCCTCATCGGGCCCTTCAATGTCGTCGGCGACTTTAGTGAAATCAATTTTCTTTCCCCGCGTTCTAGAGCCAGAGATAATATTTCCTACATCGATTTCGGCAAGGTCATCTGGAGTAAAGCATGGGAGCGCGCGGTTAGCTAAATGTAAAGCACCACAAGGACTTGCTGAAAGTATGGCTTAAAACATGACGGCATACCTTCTGCTTCATCGTCTTCAACATCCATGGATCCCCCAGCGGTTGGATCATCAGCAGGTTTGGACCTGACAAAAAAGAAAGGTTCGATTAACGGTCAGATCACGCGAATAGTGAAAGGGTAGCTATGTTGAATAAATTTAACCTCACTTTTTGTTTTCAGGTAGTGGTTCAGCTGGATTGTCACCGGCGCGTTTGAGTGGATTGGCGGCTTCTGACATGACGAAATGAGCGCTGTGATCGTAGGAAAAAGAAGAGATGTCGTGGTTCTATTTCAACAGGGTGGCGCGTCGAGGTGGATGGACCTGGAAACACTGGAAACAGATGGATCGAAAAGGCGCGGACCCAAAAGGGGGTTTATCACAATCTCAATGGGTCTGGGTCGTCGCCCGGTCCACCCTCCCTTAAAAGGACAAAAAATTCAGTCTGTCACCATTCTGTTACCAGGAACTCGCTCGGGACTCTGGAGGGGAAGCTTAACCGTCACTTTCACCCGCGGCAAAAGTAGGTCGCGATGGTGTTACAGGTTGCAATGTCCTGTGACACTGCAGGACTGCGCGCGGCGGGTCCTGTAGAAAATACAAGTCTTCAAGTCTTGCGCGCTCCATACTTACCCCCCCTGCATGTCAGAAAACTCTCTTGCCAGCTGGCATACACGTGTGAGTCGCTCCTTCAGGGAGAAACTCATATCACATAGCAGTAGGTAAGTACATAGCTTCCATCATAACGCCTGGCTATAATGTTATATATGTTTGTAATATGTTCTAACAAATATTTTGACCACCCCACCCACAGTGATGCTTCAACTAGCCAGCTCCTATCTGCGGTCAGCCTACTGCCACCACTCACCAGGCACTCCCCTTCAAATCACATAGCATGTAGGTACATAGCCTCCTTCATAACACTTGCTATAACTTTCCATTATATACATAATATCAAACACATATTTTGACCACCCCTGCTACAGAAAGGCTTCAACAGCAACTAGCCAAAAGTTCTATCTCTCTCTGATTGCCTAATTCCATCAACCACTTCCTACAATCTATCAATGTCTTTCCAGTGCCCATGCACTAAATGCTGTGTGAAGTTCAATGGGAAAGGACCATTTGTCACACAACAAACAATTCAAAATCACCTCAACAATGAGAAGATGGAACCCTACAATGCTCTTAAGCTAGCCCTGAAGCAACATGAATCAAAGCTAGACCCCAGCACCTCAATACAACTTACGGCTCATTCAAGTATGGATTCCCAAGCTCCTCATCATGCAGATTATCATAGCTGATTCCTTTCTTTACAGAAAAACCAAGCCACAATTGGCTTTTTTGATCAGTTTTGCTAGTATGTTACTTGCACATTATTGCCGGCCTGTAACACAAGTAAGCCAAAATAACCCTCATCAAATTCAAGTCAATTCTTAGCAGTTTTGTTGAAAGTAACCAATTACCAAACGAACAAATTTTGCCAAAATGCTTCCCCATTGATATTTGCACAGCTTTATTGCTACTTGAAATTAGACTGACTATCCATTGTGCCCTAGCTTTTCCCAATTGTTTTTTTCTGTATCCTCACTCAAACTTCAATAAAACTTGCCAGCACAAAGAAACCACTAGAATTCAAGTATGTGATGCACCACTTTACAACAAAAATTGAAAACCTATTTGTCTCTATTCAACCCAAAGATTTTTCTCTTGGGTGGAGAGTTTCCTACGGCAGCAAGGGGTCAAACAACTTCTTCAAAAATCAGTCAATTACACAAATTATACACCAAATAACTTGTGCTGTGTTTGGGATGGGACATTTTGGAAATCATTCAAAGACTCTGATGGAAATTTATTCACCAAGAAATCCAGCAACCTCTGCTTTTCCATATATGTTTATTGGTTCAATCCTCTTGCAAATAAGACTGCAGGTAAACACAAATCGGTTGGCTTCATCTTCACCAGGTGAGGTTTCTTGTCACTCCCATGCAAGTGCCATATGTGAGGCTGTATGACTACACAAGTGTACCTCTATTGCCTTTTAGGCCGTGGTACACTAGACACAATTGATAAATATAAATTTATTATATATTTTTTAGAGTACTTAAATAGTATAAATACTATTTAAGCAGTGCTTGTTCTCAGCGGAGAACCTTCACCCAATGCCTGGCAAGCCTACCAAACTGGGAAAGCCCCTTTTTTCAGCAGGGGAGTTAGAAAGGGTCTTCCCCTAACTAGCTATAGCTGTCTGTTCAATTGGAATTATATAAATATAATACTAATAATATATTATTATTTTTATAGAAAAAATGCATTTGTAAATAGAAAATAACTTTCCATTTAAAAGATAAAATAAAGTTTAATTAATCTTGCATTATTGGCAGATTAATTTACATAAACTAAAAATTATCAAGGTAAATTATTTACCATGATAATTTAACTTGAATTAATCTCCCCTCATTGGAAGATTAATTTTCATAAATTAAATCTTTATCAAGGTAAATAATTTACCTTGATAAAATATTCCAATTTAATGTGAAAAAATGATGTCATTCTTTCAACACATGATAGAATGATGTCATTGAAAGAATTCTGCTAAGAATTCATAGTAAATCTGAAAAATTGACGGAGTCTTGAATTAAAGGTATAAATACCCCTTCATACTCCGCCCACAAACCTCAGATAGTATTTATTTTTGATGTCTTCAAGGGGAGTTGAACCTGGGTTCTGGTGTAGAATAATCATCAATGCTGTTGCTTAACTTCTATACTAAGACACAGTTGTTTCAAATCCCCTTTTTGGTATATTTATTAGAATAAGTAAAAATATAAGAAATGTATAAAATATAAAATAGAATAAAATTGAATGCAGCTTCTCTGGACTATGTTGATAGTCTCAGATGCTGACACCACACCTGATTCTTTGTCTTGATCTCTTCTGGAACTCTTCCTGATGTCTAATGATGTGGTTATTGAAACTATCTTGAACTCACGTTGATATCAACCTGAAATCATGATGAAAGTGACTTGATCAATCACTTAATATTGAAATATAGCTCAAGTTATGGTGAATTCAAGTTGAACTGTGTGCCCTTATTGTACGCGCATACAATATTGGCACACCATTCAGGCCACTCATCCTCTTTACATTGCAAGTATTCAACTGTATGAACAGTCTATTTCAAATGAAGTTCAACTATTGATCAACTATACTTCAATATGAGTTCAACTTGAATTAATCATCAGTGATTGTTATCATCAAGTCAGTATCAAACCAGATCACACTCAACCAGGGGGAGGATATAAGCAATGGCACTTTTTCAGCTTGCTACAATGTTGAGCAAGCCAACATTGACATAAAATAATTAAAATAAATTAATAAAATATAAATAAAATAATAAACATAAATAAAACAATAAATATAACCAAAAAATATACAAAAAAGTACATTAAGGAGTCACAAAAAAGTGAAATATTATTGTATATTTGGAATCCTTGTGAAAAATTAACCCCAGTCACCCAGCAAAGGTATGGGCAAAAAATAACTCCTTCTCTTTTATTTTTAATATTTAAGCAAAGTAGAAGGAAACCCCTGAAAACCAAGAAACCCTGAATTCAGACGTGATGAATACTCACATATAGGTATGTAGTATCAAATTATGCTTAAAAATGAGGTGTGGTGTATGGTTTAAGAGATAATTGCATATTTGTAATTATGTCAATAATTGTCAAATGACGTGGGTGCTGACATAA
>KN361155.1:9971-26499 GCA_000785685.1 Uromyces viciae-fabae | reverse complement strand
AAAAAAGAAAAAAAAAAAGAAAAAAACCTAAACCTTAATAGTTCATGTCTTTTTTTTTCTTGCTTTATTTTTCTCTTTTTTTTTTATGTATTATGGCACTTTTCTTTTTTTTACCTTTTTTATTTATTTATTTTGTATCTATTTACTCATCCTTTTTCTTTTGTTTTTCCTCTTTTGATGATTTTTTTCACATTTTCTTTTATTTTTTTATTTTTTTTCCCTCTTTTTTTTTCTCTATTTTTTTCACTTTTTTTTTTATCTTTTTTTTTACTCTTTTTTTTCTCTTTTTCTCTTTTTTTTGTTTCTTTTTTTATTCATTTTTATTTATATGTTTTGTATTTATATTTCTTTTTTTCTTTTTTCTTTTTTTTTCTTCATCTTTTCACTTTTTTTTTTATCTTTTTTTTTACTCTTTTTTTTCTCTTTTTCTCTTTTTTTTGTTTCTTTTTTTATTCATTTTTATTTATATGTTTTGTATTTATATTTTTTGTATTTATATTTCTTTTTTTCTTTTTTCTTTTTTTTTCTTCATTTTTGTTTCTTCTTTATGTATCATTTTTTCTTTTTGTGTCTTACTAAAATTGCCCAGAAATTCCACAAAAAAACGAAAAACAAAAAACTAAAATATGGATTTTCCCATTGACTATACTCATCAAATTTGAGTTAAAAAAAACTTCTGAACAGCTAGGTAGATTTAGAGTAGCATACTAATGTGGATTTAGAGTGGCATCCTATTGTTTTGGACATGGTGAAGATAAATTTTTGGAAATTAGACAGGAAATTTGTGAGGATATTCAAAAATGCAAAAATTGTCAAAATAGTTATATATTTTAATTTATAAAATATTTAAAATAAATAAATTTTAATTACAAATAAATAATTAAAATAAATATCAATAATTAAATAATTAAATACTAATAATTAAACAAATGAATATTAATCATTAATCAAATTAAATAAATAAATAATTAATTAATTAAACAATAATTAAATTAATTAAATAATAATTAATTAATTAAATAATAATTAATTAATTAAATAATAATTAATTAAATAAATAATAAATAAATAAAAAATTAATTAATAAATTGAATTGCTTGTGACGATCAGTACCACAGCAATCAATTATTAATAAATGCGATAAATATTTAATAATTAAAATTAGAAAAGTGAAATCATAATTAAGATGAGTAACGTTTATTTTTTCTTATGACATCATGATTTTTTTTTGTTGAAAACGACCATGACATAATTTATAAAATGGTAAATTATTTTATTATTGCTAATGATTGATGTTTTCTTTTATTATGAAAACAGAAAAACGATTCAAATATAAAAAACATGAAAAAGAATAACAAAGAAAATTAAGACAAATAAATTAGAATAATTTTAATCGATTAAAAATAAAAATCAATTAAAAAAATATAAGATAAAATAAAATTAATTAATTGATTAAAAATCAATCAACGTTCAATAAAAATTAGCATTACAAATAAAAGTAATATTATTATTATTATTATCAACATTAAAATAAAATTCATTAGAATCTTTTTATATTAATAAAAAGATTATTTAATTAAATTAAAATTACATTTAGAAATAAATAATCAAATATTTATTTATATTATTATTTATTTTATTAATCTTTATCATTATTATTAATAAATATTATCAAAATATTTTATCAATTATATTTAGAATTAATATAATTAAAATTATTTATATCTATAAAAATATATATTTTTCTTATCAAGAATAATTATTTAATTATTATAACTTGGGCAAATACCAATTATGCCTTTTAGGTAAATAATCAATTTATTTATATTTTTATCATTCTTTTCTTTTTATTATTATTAAAAATGAATAACTTGTATTAAATTATAATAAAGAATATATTCACTAAAAAGTAATAAAAACCTTTTAGTTCTGAAATTTTACAAAAATTAGTACACAAGCAACAAATTATTGATGGATTGTTCCTCAGCTTTAAAAAGGATTAGTTTTTAGAGGAAAAGACCCTGTGGAGCTGCAAATTGGATGACAATGTCCTCAACAGGATATTTACTGACAAATACATTTCAAACACATGTTTTCTTCAGATCTATTTCTTATTCTCAATCTTTCTTTCCTCAATTATCCCCTCCTAATAATAATACACCCATCTTTATTGCTTTTATTGATATTCTTAAAAATTTCATAGCAGTAGAACTCAAGGACCCAAATCTATTTCCTGCCCCCCAAGTCCTAAAGCCAGCTCTCAACTCTGATTTGCCAGGTACTAAGGCTTGGGAGGAAAAATATTCTCAGTATTTCAAGTTGACTCAAAAAATCAAGGCTCAGGCTGGACCAAGTAAAGGATTTTATTAATCTTAATTTTCAGTTATTTTATTTTTATTTTATTCTTTGTCTTTTTTTTGTTAATTTTTAGTTCTTTTATTTTTATTTTGGTATTTGTCTTGTTAATTTTCTTTATTTTGATTTTGATTTTTATCTTTATTTTTATTTGTTTGACTTTTAACTTAGAATTTAATATTAATTTACACAATTTTTCTGTATTCTTTTTTATTCTTAATACATATTTGAATAATTTTTCAATTTCATACTTATTTTGTTTCCTATAATTTTTTATCCCAGATTTAGAATGATGTTCCCTTATTTTCTTGCTTTTGATTATGGGAGTGTGAAAATCTGATGCATGACCCCCCTGGGATTTTTAAGATAAGGCTTTTATTGCCTTAATAAAGATTCCTCCACCCAAGAGTGAGTATTGAGGGTGGAGGAACCCCCCCCCCCCCAAAAAAAAAAAAAAAAGGGTCCACAACTCCCAATTCTCATCCCTGCGACAATATGGGAGCCGGTCAACCAAGCTTCTATTTTTATTATTTTTAATTTGGTTTTGTCTTCAAATATTTTATTTTCACTTCACTTGACTCTTTTCATTGGCTGATAAGCTCCTGGGTGATGAATTGCTGCCTGATCTGGATGCACTCACAAAAGCAATTCATGAGCCACAAATTGCAGCCAAAGTGTGATCAGTCATGTTAGCTTAGCAAGGTTTTCTTCAGAATCCACAGAACAAACCAATTTGCTTAGGATTCTGAAGACTACAGAATTTTTAAAGAAACAAAAAGGCATTCAATTACCACTCCCTGACCCACTTTCCCCTTGAAGCTGGGTGATGTTGAGCTCTTAAGAATATCAATGTACACCAGGGGAGTTGGCAGGGCACTTCCATGCAATTGCCTTTGCATATTGTCAAAATAATTAAAATGATCCTTGCCAAGGCAAGAGAAAAATGGCGCTTATAGATAGAAGTAAGCAGAACCATTGTTTTATTCTTTTTAATAAAAATAAGAAAAAAAGAATTATAGAATAAAAATTCATAAAATTAATTTTTATTAAAATAAAATTAAAAATCTCTTTTACAACAGTCTCAGACAACAAAAATATAAAAAGACTTTATGTACAAAAAAGAGAATAAAATAAAAGAAATGAAAACAGTAAGTTTTTAATTTTGAAATTAAAATTAATTTATTTAAAATTAAAATTAAAAAATTAAAATTAAAATTCAAGAGATGATCATGACACAATTGACTGCTCTTGATTCAAAACACTCAATAATGTCACATGACTTCATTGACTGCCCCTCTTTTTTCATAGGAAACAATTCATTCAAATCATAATACAAAAAAAACATAATAAAAATTAAAAAGAATAATAAAAAAATAAAAAACTCAGAAAAACTCTGTCAAGGCATAATTTTAATAATTCAATTAAAGTTATTCTAAAAATCAATAAAAATTATTTTCATCTTAAATTTATTTTTCAATCAAATCAAAGAAGTCTTATTATCAATCAGAATTAGTTAGATAAAAATTAATAAAAATTGTCTTATGAATTTTTATTTTTAAAATTAAAATTATTAAAAATTATCTTAAAAATCATTAAAATTTATTGTTACATTTTTATTTATCTTAAAATTTATCTGGAATTTATTTTCACCTTTTAGGTAAAGGCAGAGTTTTATTTACTTTTTCATTTAATTGTTTTTGTTGTATTTAAATTAAGAAGAGAGATTTATTGCTTAAACAAATAAGAAATATATATTTTAGTTGTGCAAAATTTTACACATATTTCTAACCTCACTTTAGGTTGGAAGTGTGTTGGATGATGATTTGATAATAACCACAATTCAAAATCAACTCAAATTGAATCATTGTTGAATTCCAGTTGAACAATAAGAATAAATAAAGCATCACACAAGTTCAAGCTATCTGCAAGTCCAGTTCATCTATTACACATGATTTAACTGGACCATTGTTGAACCTTTCTGGAATTGACATGAACAATTTATCTCTTGGTTTATAGCAGGTTTGGTTTACTACAAAATGCTGAATCCAAAAATACTAAAATATTCAGGTTTCAAGCTGATTAATCTACTGCTCCATGCCTCAAAGATACCATTGGGTTTTAGGGATCCATTTGAGACTGCTTGCCTTCAAAAATATTTTTATTTCTCCATTTCAATGAATTACCACTGTAAAAAAATTAAAATTAATCTTCAAATGACTATCATTTATAAAATTTATGCTACTAATTTTTATATTCCTTTTTTGTTGTACTTGTTCCTTTTTTTCTTGTCATTTTATTTTTTGTTTCTTGTTCTATTTTTTTCCTATTCTCTTTTCCCTGTTATTTCACCATTTAAAATTGTTTCTCATCTCCACCAGAGAGGGTATGCACATGCCTTATGCTTAATTTTCAACTAAACAGTCATAATGAATTGATGTTATTATCACGTGTTGAAAGAAATTAATTTCCAAGTGTTGCTAAAATCTTAAAGCTAATCAAGTGCCACCTTCTAAGAAATGCAGTGGTTTAAAGTTAAATTGAATCCAGTTTTACTACCAACATACCAATTTTCTTATTCATGATTTATTGTTCTACACAAAATTCAGTATTTGTAGCAATTTCCATCCTTTTCATCACATTTTTAAATCATGTCAAATCCAGATTTTTTTTGGTCAATGATTATACCATCCAATAATACCACCCCAAAAAACTTTCAATAATTTCCAAAAAAAAGTCTACCTTCAAAGAGGAAATCAACATTTGAATGTTTGGTTTAACAGGAAATCCATTGGTGATGCTAGTAAACTTGAAATTGGCTTCATTGGCCCATTACATTCACTAGTGAAGGTATTCAGGATCCTGATCAATGGAATTTCAAGGTGCAAGATTTTTTTTTTTTGGTTGCAAAGAATTGTATAGTTTCTCAACTGAGGGTGTGTATAGCAAGTCTGGATTAATAATAAATATGGGGACAATCTGCATTCAGATCTGAAGCAGTTTCCCTTTCTTAAATTTGCTACTACAAACAAGCCACTTATTCAACTTCCCACAAATTTCTTCCCCCACCCACAACACCTTTCCTCAAAATGAGCAGCCTCTGCAGTTGGCCTTCAGTTACTGGCCACCACATTTAAAGACGATCAACTCAAAGCCCTTCAATTTTTGGAAGAAAATGAGTCTTATAAACAAAAAATTTATTGACTTACTATCAACCCATCTTGAATATAACTAGATACAAAATTATTGGGAGTTCTTAAATATATAGAACATGAAATCTATAATTAACACAGAAAAAGTTTCCATTCTTTCATTCTAAAAGAACACTACTGATAATGAATGCAAAACAAATCAAATTTGAATCCAAATGTGGATCCTCTTTATAATTGGCTTGGAAAACTTAATGAGGTAAATTTATACGTATATTATTTACCAAGAACAGTGAAAATGAAAATATACCAGGCTAAGAGGAAAAAAAACAAATGGGAATCACACATTTATTCCAATGTTGTATGGCTTGGATCTGTTCCATGTGTCAAGGTATTTACATTGGCATATTACCTGAATTAGGTTTGAATTGTATTGAAAAAGAAAGCAATTTAAGAAATACCAAGCAGTATAAAATAAAATAAAAGTACTAAACACACAATTCAAATAGAAAAAGCCAAAATAAGAACCAGTATTGATTAATAATAATGATTGTGCCCCTAAAGGGAATTTTTTTCAAAATGGTAGCCAGGTAAAGTTTTGAAAAATTTTCCACTGGAGTGTGCCTTTTGGATCAAACCAAAATTTATCTCTGTTGTCTTCTCCTTTGCAACCCTGGAAAGCAAGTTAGAGGGGCCCTTACAATAAGGTTAAAAAAAACCCCATTGTTTCCAAACAAAAATGAAGGCCTGCACATATGGGGACAATTTTGATTCCCTGGTGTGAGAGCTAAGGTTTTCCTCACTTGAGGTACAAGCAGAAAAAAGCATTCTTCACACCTGGAATCAAACCTGACCATCATCATTTGATTGGGTGGGCCATTTGACATGTGAGGTGGGATCTCTCAGATCACCTATTTTTCTGCACTGCACTGGCTATGAGATAATGTAGGATGGTTGGCCATTTTCTGGTTTTTTTATGCTTATCTTGGTTTTTTTTCTTATTTCTTTTCTTTTCTTTTTATTTCTGTTGTTTCCTTTTTCTTTTTATATTTATTTCTCCATCTCCCTTTTAATTTTTGCTCTTTTCTTTCTTTACTCAAATATGATCAAACCATTCTATCAGATAGTTATTGAATTAATTCTTTCATTAAAAGTCGATCTTGTGCATGGTTTATATTGACCTCAAAAGTTTTTAGTTCAATGTGTGAAATCAATGGGAATAAAAAAAAATTAAAAAAATGCAAAAAATTCAAAAAATAAAAAAGAAGCCAAAATGCGTGTGGGCGCATTCTGGTCAGAGGTAGGTGTCCTAATTATTTACAATTCTTTTAAAGAAATAAAAATAAAACAATAACAAAAAAAAGATTTTTTGAAACTAAAAGCAAAATGACAACAAAATTCCATCAATTATAAATTCTTAGAAAAAATTTTAAAAGATAAAGAAATGAGGTGAATTCATAATATAATTAAAAATTATGAAAAGATAAATAAAATTTACAAAGGCACAAAATGGCACTTCAAAATAAAATTGAATAAGGTCCTGATTTTATATTTCAGAACTTGTACAGGTTCACATTTGTTACATATAGATCTATTGAGGTCAGTAACTGCCACTCACCATTAATTAATTACTTCATCCTAATTGTTAATTTTTGGTCTCATTTCCCTTTGCTTTCATCCTCTTTCAATTTTTTCTTTATTCTTTTCTCTTAAGTATTCATTTCTAAGAATTTAGTCTCTTAGTTTGAGTAGTATTTTTATTGAATTAGTTTTATTTTTTATTTACTGTCTCCGTAAGTAGTGATTCAGATTAAATAAAGAAAATATATTTAGTCCTGATTCTGTATTTTGTGTCTCAGAAGAATGGTTAATTAAGATTCCGTATGTAGTGTTTCTTTTATTAACTATCATGGTTAATCTGTTCCCGTATGTAGTGGTCCAGATATATTTATTTAGTCCTTCTTCTTTTAGTTCCCCTAGTAGTGTTACTGAAGATTAAGATGAATTTTCTGTCTATTTTTATTTTTGATTTTTTTTATTTTGTCCTGTCACAGTCTGTGACATTTCATTCTTTCTATATTTTTTTTTTCTCTTGAAATAAAAATCATCAAGTTTTGAGCCTAAATTCATCTTAATTAAATTGTTCCCAAGCTCCTCTTTCAACCAAATCTCTACTACCTCTTAAATCCCAACTCTCAAGTCTGTAAAGTTAACACTAATAAATATATATGAGGAATTGAAACCCAAAAAGACAGAAATCCAAATAAACCCCTAGGTACCAAAAGTGTTACAAAATGCTTTCGCAGAATTCAGAACCAAAAAAAAAAACTCCAACCTGGAACCTTATTTGAGATAGTAATAATCTAAATGCTGAACTTGGAAGCATTCAGTCTATCCTGGATCTCTTTTGTGTTGCATCTAACTCTTTGTAAATTTTTATTTTTATTTGATGTGTATTTGATGTGTATATGATGTGTATTTGATGTGTATATGATGTGTATTTGATGTGTATATGATGTTTGAATATTTTCAAATGAAAAAGCAGAGGTTACGTGCGAGTAAGAAAAATGGAGAAAGGAAAACCTCAAAAATTAACAAAACAAAAAAGTGCTTAGCTTTACTGGAAAAACAAGAGAGAAAAAAGAAGGAAGTATGGAATTGCCTTTTTCGACCTCAAAAGATGTACTACCTTGGTCAAAAAGAAGCAAAAAAAAAAAAAGAAGTAGCCAGAATGAAAAGAAAAACCCACCAAGATATTCAAAGAAAAAAACAAAAAATATTTCAAGAAAGAAAAAAACAAAAAACATTTCAAGCAATGATCCAATGGGTTTTCATTGAAGGAGGTGGAAATTGGTGAATCCAAGGAGTAAAAGTTCAAAAAAATTGAGGAGGATTTCTGAAAGGCTGAAATATATAAGTTGCAAAAAAATTGCCCGCAAATGGACCTCTAGGTCCCAGGAGAAGCACCTCTCCTGGTACCTATTGTTGTTTTTCCACTATATTTTGCTTTCATCCTCATTTTTCTTCTTGAATATTTTCTATTTTTATGCATTTTTATATATTTTAATAATAAATACAATAATAGTTTTTATCAACAACATAACTTGGTAGTCTGATGTTTTTATCTATTTATCTGATGTTAATCTTGGTAGTAATTATCATTAGTGGTTTATTTAGTAATCTAATGTAATTCATGGTATTTAATTATATTAGTCTGCTTAGATAGATAGAAATGTAATTCATGGTAGTTAGTTACATTATTATCTTTTAGTCCTCTTTATTCATAACATTGTTATTGGCATTTAGATGAATTTTATAGTCACTTTAGAATAAATACAACTCTTGAGTGTACATATAAACTGCTACTATTGGATGTTCAAATGTAGTTAATGTATCCTGAACCGCATGATTAGTTACCCCTTTAGTACCGTTGGATTGCTAAACCACTTCCACAGATGTTAGTTTGATAACCTGCTTCTATTCGAGGTTCCTAAGATAGTTACGAGGTAGTTTTTCATATACCGCATTACAAAGATACAATGACCAATTGATGCTTTAGGAAAGCAAATTCTATCAACTATTAGTTATGTAACTATCTAATTTTTTATTTAAATAAATAATTATAATTGAACATAATAAGTTACGTTTATAGTTAGGTTTGAAGAGATATCATGGATATTTGTTCAGAGTGCGGTTTAAGTTTATCAGGTAGGTATGAAAACAAAAGTCTGGGAGCAGACAAAGGATTTGTTCTTATCAAGTGTATACGTTTGACAACTTTTCAAAGGGAAGCTTTATTGATTAGTGTACAGAATGAAGTAACATCTATATTAGATAATCTTTTTGTTTATGAAGAAGAGAGTAAGGAGAATCCTATGGGAGCTGATACTGGAATTGTTAGTCAAGGGTACATAGAATTATTGTCAGAAAATAGTGTAATGGAGTACAAGATAACTTTGGATAATACTATTTTGAGGCTAGCAAAATGACTTTTTGAGTTTGTAGGTTCTAGTGATTTTAGAGAAGTTGGATATGCAGTTGTATCAAAAAATAGTTCGATTTTGGCTTCTTCCGTTGCAAGACATCGATACGGCTCTTCAGTGGAGTTGGCCATTACAACAACTATTGCCAAGAGAAAAGTAGCTTATGGCCTTACCTATACAAAAAGAGTTGAATACGAGATAGACAATGTAAGTTATGATTATCTCCCTAAGGTAACTGACTTCTATGAGATAGTTAAACAGGTTTCCTACTCCGACTTTGGTGGGTGGCTTGGTGTACTGAGGAGGTACAGTCAAATGGATGTTTACTCTTGTGAATTTGAATGGAAGTCAGAAGGCGATCCTCAGGGCAGTGATATAATTGAATTAATTGAGAGAATATGCTCTACAGTAGGAATTTGTAGACAGTTAGTAACAGCATTGGATTTGGTGCTCCTAGCTGAACTGAGGGCATCAGCTAATCCCGTTAGAGACGTGAATAATGAGCAGATGATATATATAGTGAAAGTTGACGGTGAACATAATTGGCTTGTGAGTGGTGGCTGTGTCTGGTACATTTGCCGTAATGATAGATACTTGACTACAGTCACTGCCAGTATGATTGTGTCAGATTCATACAACTGGTGTTATATCAGTTGGAAAAATCTGATATTATATCAGACAAAACTCGCATTGTATCTAACTTAAATGACATTAGATCTACCTAACATGATATTAAATCTAAAGAAACAGACATTTCATCTACTCAACCTATTTAATATCAACACATGTGATTTTATATCACATTTTTATGTCTGATGCAACTGTTTGGCCCATGGACATAATGTCAGTTAGAAAAATATGATATAAAGTGAGTTATGTTGATATTAAATAGGTTGAGTTGATAAAATATCCTCTATGATAGATATAATAACATTCTTGGTAGATTTAATACCAGCTCTAGTAGATACAATACTGGTTTTGCCTGATATAATATCACATTTTTTTGTTTGATTTAATGTCAGATTTGGGAGTCTGATACAATCATCTTTGCAGTGAGTAGGGTATCTTGTTAAGAATAGATTTTTAGAGACTAGTGACAGACCTTCAGTTTTCAGGGTAGAGACATTACCATCAGGTAGAATGTTTTTTATAGATGTTTTATGTAAAGACGGTGATGTACTTCCACCAAATTATTCTATACAGCTATCTATATCAAGTTTCCTATGCATTTCTGATTTTCCCAGTTCAATCAAGGTAAGAGAGGAGTATAGCAGTCTCAGAGAGACAGAATGAACTATCAGTTACATCTATACCGAATGATGGAATAATTGCAATAGACTCTTGTTTATTCTAATTTTATAATCACTTTAGTCTGAATACTTGTAGTTGTTCAGGTTAATTTTATTTAATTCTGATTCCTTGTTGTGTCTCAGATGAACCATATTTAGTCCTGATTCCTTGTTGTGTCTCAGATGAACCATACTTTATTCCTGTCTCCATTAGTAGTGTTACAGATGATTTCTTTATTATTATTTTTCATTATTATTTCATTATTTTTTTTATGTTAAAATTTTGATCTTTTTTGTTGATGTGAGATGAAATTTAGCTAACACAAGTCCTATGTGAACCAGGCTATTGGTTGTGAACCCAACAGAGTAAATCACTCCACAACTACACATGGAGTAAATTAGAAATGTAAGAATACCACAACTACACAAGGCATGCCTAATAATAAACTTGATTAAAAGCAACTACATACTAAATAATATTATTAACCCCACAGGAAACTTCACACCTATGTAAGATGAAATGGAAATTTTATAGAAAAGATATATTTTTAATGAATTATTTTATCATAGAAGAATAGAGAAAATCAGGAGGATGAGAGTGGAAAAGAATGACCAGAAAATTAACATTTTCAAATCATTTTTGCTTAATATTTTAAGCTTTTAATCATCATCATTCTTTAATGATCATGATTTCATTATGATATAATAATCATATTTTTTTAATGTACGCTGTGAGATTTCACAATTGTAATTTAAAACTCACAATAGTTTTATTTTATTTAAATCACTTTATACAAAGAGGATTAAAAAGTTCAGTCAAAGGTGAGCAAGACAGATTAGAAATTTCAAGCAAGCTCTTGTTTGCCATATAGTAGACAGAACAAATTCAGAAAATTAATTTATTATGACTGGGTATTGTTGTGGTATTTTTTCTCATGGAAGGAATATTTTTAATTTCCAAACATGTTGGGTTTCAAGTAACCAACACCCCTCCACTAAAAAAAAAAATCAAGCAACTGGCTGCACTTGACATGCGAGTTGCCTTTGCTTTGTAGTGCTCAATTCAATTTTTTGATGACATAACTGAGCCTTTTGATAGTATTTTTCCTGAATTTTTTGGTTTGAATTGAATAGCCATTGATCTGTAGACTAACATACTTCTAGGCTCAATTACCATATGAGTAATCATCAGAGTTTGCAATCCTTTGAGTCAGGTTTCTGTATTTGAAGGGCTTCATATGACTTAATTAAGTGGAGAAGTTGGTATTGATTTAGATTTTCTATTTTTTTTCCCATTTGATCAAGTCATATTACTAATGCAATGTAGGCCTGAGACTATTGGAGCAATATGAGTATGTGCCAAGTGATCTAGTTTGTTCATTTGTTTTTTGCTGTCATTTAATATTTCTAGGTTTTTTATTTTATTATCCCTTGTGGGTTGAAGATCCATCATGTGTTGCTTGTTCTGCTAGTATACTGATGTTAAAATTGTTGTTAATTGACAAATGTGTTATATGTATTAATTAACGCTTTTCATTCTGTTCTTTATGCAATTGCAAGCTTCTCGATCTCGAGGGTGGTAGGAGAGTGGAATGGGAATGGGGATCGACGGAATGTGGCGGCACACCCGACCATCGGGCAATGGGCATCCCCTATGGTACGATACCCACTTAGAGCCTGGGATCAGGTCACTCAGTGCCATATGCGGCATGCCTCAAAATGGCGCATTTGGTGAAGTGCGCGAGGATGCAAGTCTGAGATTCGAACTATGTAATGCAGCTGCTGGGCTGCTTGTCAGATGTGGACTTCTTCTTTGGTTGAGTTTACACGCCTCGACTCGTAGTCTTAATTCCTAGTGCCTCTTGTAATAAAAAACCACAGGGGGATCATTACTTTCAGACAGACAATTCATCCTCATCAAATGTCTTCTCTCCCTATCACACCCAGCTTGTATCCCGCTCGGCGTCCTGCCCGGCCCATCACCAAGTGTGATCGGTGCAGAAGCCGTAAGTCTAAGTGTGATTCCCGTCAGCCCTGTGGCCCATGCGTGAGATCCAAAGTCAGCTGTCTTTACACTCATGGGCGACCCACCACGTGAGTCTTCATCCTCTCATCAATAATCGCTATTTGCTATGAGATCCTGATCGGTCATCGCTTTTATGTATAATTTCTCATTTAAACGAATAGCAAGCTTGAACTCGAAAGAATTTCAACGGGGTGTATTGCTCCAACTCACCATTTTAACCAACCTGAAAACGCAGTCTGTGTCAGAGAGGAGCGTAACACCTTGATATCCAAGATCGATACCCTTCAAAAGTTTCTCAATGATATCACAGCTCATCAGCCACTTCAAGCTTACCAGATTAAATCTCCATCTTTCCCATCAATTCTTTACTCCTCTGGAATTGACCTTGAAACCAATAACCTCGTCACACATTTCTCTAAATTATGGCTCAGGAAAGAACCTGATCAAAGCTTCTTTCAAGCTACCCATCCGGCTTTAGTAAAGGTTGTTTCCTTTTTCTTCTTTTTTTTTTGTTTTTTTTTTAAAAAAGTGAAGAAATTCACTATCCTTTTTTTTCATGAAACTAACCATTTCTTCTCTTACTTCAGCTACGACAAGAACAAGTTCCACGTTGGCAAAGATCAAGACGATGGAAAACCTGGACCGATTATCAAACAGAAAGTAGATATCAGCAATTGACGCGGTTTAATGTCAATCTATTACCAGAAGCAAATGAATGTCGAGATCTTTTTTGGCGATTTATTACATCATGTGACTGGTATTTTGAAGTATTAACGCAGACGGAGGCTAACGATGCGGAATTAGAAACCTATCATTATCGTTCATTGAATCTATTTCCCAGATCTCCTGAACGGTGGACTCGTATCGCTTTATCTTTGGCCGTTTGTAGGCTCACTTTAGCTTGTCTCGATTGGGCTAGTACAGATGAAAGTGAAGAATTATCTCGAAAAAGGCGCGAAAAAATTTTGAACTGGTGCGATCTTGCTGTTTTGGCACTTCAACGAGCAGATTTTGATCAAAATCCAACAATAGAAGCAATGCGTGTTTTAATAATTTTGACATCTACTATGTCAGTCCCATTTGCCAGTTATCGATTTATGGGTTTCCTTGATATTGACCTAACGCTTGGTTAACATATATTTTGGCATTTGATGGACTTGTCTTTCCAACAGATTTTTCGAGACAGATTATGGTCTCATGGGAAGCTCACCCCAGATGTTGAACCTGCATGAGATGGCTATTCAGGTCTCTGAACGTCTCAACCTGGTAAGCTGATAGCCCTTTTGGCACTACACAAAACTGGGCGTTTCAGTTGGAGAATTAACCATCCAATATTATTTCTAGCATCGGGACCCTCCTGCTCATTTGTCTTCAAAAGAAAAAGATGATCGACGTCGTATGTGGTGGGCTTTAGTAACTATTGATTCGTACGTATCCTTTTTAAACAGATTTTTTTTTTTTTTAGTTCTTTTAAAATCTTTCCTCCTTCGGTGTGCTAAGTACCCTATTCTCCTAGACATTTTTGTTCTACTGGTGCAACATCAAAAGGAGTAATACGATTACAAAACTCAGATACCAAATTACCAGTTTGTCGCAATATACATGCGACACAGAGTTGCAACTATACCAATGAAAGATTAGCACCATTAGATTTGCGTTCAGCTTGTAGCAGATTTGAGCTTGGAAAATTCAATAATCGATGTTGTCAACTACTTGCACAGCGGAGACCCTTGGCAACCTTGTCCGACATTTGGAAGTTAGACCAAGATTTGGTGGCACTTGAAGAACGCGTTCCGGATAATCAAAGATGGAGCAGCAATTTGGATCTAAACAGTATCTTTCAAAGACCTATCCGACCTTCTGTACCACTAGACGATACTTTGCGGAATGGTCAACAAATATTTTACATTGGTCTTTGGCATATAAGTAAGTCATGAAAAGTTTTACTTCTTATTAAAAACATGAATATGCCATATTCTGACTTTTACTTGGTTTTTTCGTATATGATTTCACTCTTTACTTGATTTAATTAGGATCTAAAATCCATCGAGGACTGTTGTATTCAAAGCAGTCAACATCGGACACAGCAGGTCAAGTCAATGTTGATGCCCATCGTGACATAGTAAGGAGATGCAGTAGTGAGTAATGTGATAATACTTTGAGTTCTACGTTGGAACTGAATCTGCATGTTTTCCTTACAGTTTGTCTGCTGCATCTTTACCGACATACCAAGCTGCCAACTGCCTTCATTTCCGCAATTGCAAGGCGAGTTCGAAATTTTTCAATGCAACCAATCTTTCCAATGCACCAATATGTTTGATGAGAGCTAAACCCTTTATTCTTTATGTTGGTATCAAATATCACTATTTCAGTGCGGCATTGACACTGTCTCTTGAATTAATTGATGAACCATCGCAACCTTTTCACCGAGAGATACGCACAATTGTATTGGAGTGCTTCTCCCGTCTTCAAACCCATTCCTCGCCCATCATTGGTCGAGCTTGTCAAGTTTTGGAATATTTCTTAGAGCCTATTCAGCCTTATGCGGGGATTACAAGGAGTTACCCAAGCGGTTTGAATAATTGGCAAGGATTTGCTCATTCATGTGTGGTATGTTGGACACCTTTTATTTTGTGGGACCATAAGGGCTGGAATAGTTTATTTGTGACCGTGACTTGAGCTCATCGTAAGTTTTTTTTTTTTTTTTTTGTGGTATTAGATTTTGCCAGAGAATTTAGGAGACTCGTCTGGAAATGGTCATCTGTCATGCATCAATGGTGTTCCGGTCAAAACTGAAAAAGATTCACTCGGTGATGGCTCCCCAGAATCTTTGGTTGATCGAATCGAAAAAAGCAGAGAGAGCATATCAAGCAATTCATACTTTGAATCTACCGATGACCAACCGACGATTGGTTTAACAAATCCCTTTTCTCAAGTAACCACTGATGACCTTCTGAAGCTGACTGAAGATGACGGAAAATTCTTCCAACTTTACAAAGAAAATTTTCAAGAGCAACCAACAGAAAAATCAAATGAATTCAAGTATTATAATAATGATGGTTATCATCTAAATGCTATGAAAAAAGAGAAATCAGCCAATTTTGAAATTCCTTCTTTTCAACTAATTGGGTCTTCAGAGAATTATTTACAATCAGAATCAAAACCACCAGCAATTATGAACTCTAACTTTGTTAATCAACCGCCAGTTGAGACTATATCTCTACCCATGGCAATTTCAAATCCAACGGTTTATTCTAACAACGAAGACAATGTATTAATGTATCCAACGGTGATCCAATCAACGGATATGTATCAACCGAATACTAGTTGCTCAAGCAAGTTACAAAGTGAAGAAGACATTTTTTGCTATTATCGTGGCGCAGACCAAGGCCCTGTAGCAGGAAGAAGTTTAGAACATGAGCCTGTCAAAGATACTAGGATTTACAATATGGGATTTGTTGATGGTCTTCATCCTGTAGAATCTGGTTCTATCTTAAATGGAAATTATTTATTAGACCAATCTTCAAATATATATCAACCATCTTAATACTCTTTAACTATCTAAATACTCCCCCAATCATCTAAAAATTCCAAAATCATTTAAATATTCCCAATTTTTATTTTATTTTATTAAACTTGTTTTTTAAATCGCAAAATAGGACATTCTTGAAAACGGATTTTATGTACTTTTTTATTTTAATTTGTTCAGTTCTGATTTTTTTTCTTTCT
>KN361154.1:0-22890 GCA_000785685.1 Uromyces viciae-fabae | reverse complement strand
GTTGGTTGAAGACGCTTGAAAATCTCTTTGCTCTTGTTCTTCTCTACTTCTCTTTTGGTTTTCAATTTTCTTTTATCATTCTTATACAATATATGAACTGTTTACATCATAAAATCAAGTCTAAATAACTAAATAATAAAATCATACACGCTAAAATAAATTTTTTGAAAATATCTCAAGTCTCTTCCTTATTTTTTTCTTTTTTCTATGTTATTTATTACAAATGATACTGATACATGAACAATGAACATATAAGATATAAATAATAAAATAAATCCAAATTATAAAAAAAGATATCCATATTATTATACAAGCCTGAAATAAAAAATGAAGAAATAAAATTAAAAAAAAATTCCTGCGTGCAGCGTGTGAGCCAGAGTCATCAGTGATGACTATGAGGTCTAAGTTTTAACTTGGTGATTTTGAATCGGTCATGGTGTCTTACAAAAACACCCGGGGGTTTTCGGGATGCCTACAACAGGATGTAAAGCTGGCATCCCGTAAACCGGACACCGCGGGATAGACCCCGGGGATACCCCCGGGTGCCGCAGCACGGGGAACAGCCCTAATTACATTACCAAGAAACTAAAAGATAAACCCCATTTGATTTCAAATTTATTCAATGTAAACCTAGTTACAAATCATTTGAACTTGATTTTCAGCTTTTGCTCTAAAGATTTTTCTATTTACTAGTTAAATAGTTTTTGTTTTGAAAATAGTTTGCTTCACTTTGAGCCCTGCTATTCAAAATTACACATGATCTTAGGGCATATAGCTTTGGAAAAATTTCAAATCTTATTTCTAATTTTTTGCAAAAGTGAAAATAGTTGCTAATAAAGTGAAAGTAGTTGCTCAACAGTGAATATAATGTAAAAGCCACAGGAAAAATACCAAAAAAATAAAAATAAAATAGAGAGAAAGATGAATATATTCAACATGAAAAATCTATTTATTCCATACATATGAATCTTCTATAAAGTTGAGTCAAATATAAATCATTATATGTATATAATATTTGAGTATGTAAAAGAGAAAAAAGAAATCAAACACTATTTCTTCTAGCACTTAATCTTTGTCTTTTGTCTGAATCAGGACCAAGATGATTTGAATTTAAACCACTTAAATCGTCCTTAAAACCAAGAGAATTTTGATTCTCGGGTACTCCGAATCTTAATCCAGATCCATCCGATGCATCTTCTAATCCATTGGGTAGTTTACCTTCTAATTCTAAATCTTTTAACATTTCTTTTGCTGCATCATATCCTTTTTTATATATCTCTTCGAATCTTCCAAATCCTAAAGTTGTGAATTCCGTAACCTGATATTATTTCAAGTTTTTTTTTTTTTTTAATAGAGGAGATGTGGAAATATAAAATCTTATCAGCATCTTTTAATGTGATTTTGAAATCCCCGGTTTCATTTTGATCTTATTTTCAGTCTATGGGCACATTGATAGTTAATGAAATTCAAATTCTTACAGGCATACGCATGTAAAGGACACCAGGTGTGGCTTTAGCTTCTTCCAAAGTTTTAACACTCGAGACACTATTATCCATAAGAAGTAATAAAAATGAATCATTAAATTGGTTGACCGAATGTCAGAAAAGTACTAATGAAGCAAGTCATAAATTTCTAGGGATAGTAAAAAAAATCTTACTAAGTCAAACGACTTTGAATATCTGTCATTGTCTTATTAAATTTGTGTTTTTTGAAAAAAGATACAGATACCACTTATCAGTAGGCTAAGAATTGAACAGGAAGATTTCCCTTTGACTTGTCCTCATATTTATCACGTTTATAATCAAATATTTAAAAATATCAACTTACAGGAATATTATAAGCTGAAGACCATGGATTTAATCTTCTAATTAATAACCACCAACCAGAGATAGATTCAGGAAAATTTCGAGGTGAAGTATCATCGATCGATCCCACATCTACCGCAAAAACTGAATCTGCACCCATTCTCAACATTACAGAAACCTAAAGAAAAAAAGAAAAAAAAGAAGCCAGAAAAATACCAAATTAATTGAAATATATTTCATCTAAGTGATGATCAAGAGGAAAAAAAAAAAAAAAAAAATGCTTGCGGGTAGGTTATCGATATACCTGTTTTTTTTTTTTTTCGAGAGAGATCGGGGAAATTGATTAGCCCAAAAGACACCGTTTCATCATATATTAACTTTAAGATAGAAGTCACAACATACCCCCCATCAACCAACATATCTCCCTCGTCACACAAAGGAGGTAAAAGACCAGCTAAAGACATAGATGCACGTATGTACCTCCAAGCGTAACCTGAATCAGATTTTGGAATCAATAACCGAACTCATTTGACTTGAAAAATAGAAAGGAAAAAAAAAAAACATTATTTGTAGACTCACCGGTAGTGTGAACTTCCATTCGAGACCATGTGATGTTAGTCGTATTGGCCCAAAAGGGTAGCTGACACCATGCGATCAATGTAGGTTTCTTTAGTATTTTCTTTAGCCACTTTTCATTAAGGAACACTAACCCAAAAGTCCTAGTATCATATAAAACGCAGGAAAGAGCAGAATAACAAAATAAACAGAAAGCAAAAATTAGATTTTTTTTTTTTTGATCATCAAAATTGTCAATCAGGGGTAGTTAGATTCAAAGGACAATAATACCTCAATGTGATAATCATAAAATGATTTATAAATTCCTCTATTAAATTCATGACCAGTAGTATAAGCGACGACAGGATAAGTTAAGTCGGTAATCAATCTCCAATAAGCAGATATTCTAGCACTAAAAGTTTTAGCTCTTCCCAGAGTAGAGATAAGATCGGAGTTTCTAGCATACAAACCACCGATAAAGGAACCAATGGAGGTACCACCTATCATATCGATGGGAATATTGATTTCCTGCAATGCCCTAATTACACCGATGTGACTTATACCTCTTGCGCCTCCTCCTCCTAATACTACTGCAATCGATTTGCCACATAATCTTCTAGCCAATCTTGCAAAATCGTCATTTGCTAATCCTCTATTACATGCTTCAAATCCATTTTGTATTTGATACCCCCGATATTTTGATAATCTTGATTGGACTCTTCTTTTTAATTGTCGCAAAGCTGTTAATGGTAACAGTTCACCACGATGATCACTACTTAAGGGCGTAGCACCTGCCATTTCTACATGATGATGTGAATGTACCCAGGTCCTGTTCTATAGAAATCATAAATAGAAGCCTCATTAGCTCTTATGGGGTCAATCTATAGAACATCTTCTTTTTTTTCTTTAAAAAAAAAGCTTACCTTGAGCCAAGGTCGCGTAGAGCCTGCGGGAACATTACGATCAGGATGAAGGAGAACCAACTCTTTTCGGGCAGTCGTTTTCATACTCATCAACAAACGCTCGTATTCACCAATTTCTGGCTGACTTCCTCCATCGCATACGACCATGATATAATCAGCCTTAATTTTTTTTCAAAAAAAAAAAAAAGATCGGTAAGGTTTTTTTTCAAAAGGTTATCTACAAGGAACAAAATGAATAGATTAATAATAATATCGATAAATTTATTTACTTGTCTTATGCATGTTTGAGTCCAAGGAGCATTGACGGCTGTATCAGCCACGTATAAAACAATTCTAAACTTTTGTTCCAGCTCTGCCAACCATCCTGTTAATTTCAATTTTCCCAATCTACTAAACGCGTGTCGTCCAAGTACCGACAAAATAGCCGCTTGATCTAGTATTTTGGTGGAGGCATTCATATTTTTTAGCGCAGCTTCAAGCCTCTTTCCGAATTCAACGATTGGAACCTCTGTTGTATTTGGAATTATAGCGACAGTTTTAAGATTGAAGTTACTCATTCCTAAATCACGTATTGAACCTCTTCCATGTTCATCTGCTCGACTGGTACTAGTGCGATTCATACCAACAGCATAATCAAACTCGTGCGATCGACCTTTGAGAGAGCTTGACTTGCTAGAATCAATCTCACGTCGAACCCTGGACGCAATTAATCTTGAAACTTGGATGGTAATTGCCGGATGTCTAATCGAAATAGCATTGAACAAAGTCATTGGGATTCGAACCAGCTCACTATCTCGAATGGCATGCAAGGTCGACTTTCGACTGGTGTTTGTGATACAATCCAATTCACCAATACTTTCACCCTGCCCATACTCTGCTAGAATCTCAACTCCACCATCTGCTTGTTCTGAAATCGAACGTAAGCGACCACCAATTACAATATATAAATTGTCGCTGCTATCTCCTTCACGATATATGATCTATGATAGAACTGTTAGGTGCAGGAAAAAGAATGCATTAACTTTAGAGTAAGCCGATAGGTTCTCTTACCTGACCAGCGTCAACAGCCATCCATTCCAAGGCTGAATCAATGTGAAGTACTGAAGAAGGTCATAAAAAAAAAAAAGCTCATCAGCAAAGAAAACAAAGTGTCAAGATTTGAGTGAATCAGACTGACGTAAAGGCGACAATAAACTAATCAATCTCTTAGCTAAAGTCAATAAAACAATTGGTTTCCTATCCATAATACGTTCTAGAGCCCTAGCCGATAAGAAGCCAACGGAAACATCAGTCTTAGCTTGGATATCAACGTAACTAGGAAATCCTGATATTGAAGCCAAGTATCCAGCAATTCCACCCGGCTTAATACTAAACAATTTAATAGGCACCTTGCGTTGAATTTTCGGTTGTGGTTTTTGACTAGATGATTTTCGGGTAGAAGAACTACTTTGGTTTCGAGAATGCTTATCCGACTTTGACTTGGGTACTCTAAAATAATCATTAACGTTTTCTGGTTGATTGACTTTGAAATCAGATGAAGAATGTTTCGCTCTCGATCCTCGTTTAGCTTCTGATACATAATTTTTTTTGGAAGTTTTTGTATTCTTCTGAGAGCTTATATCAGTGGGAGTATCGTTATGATGTTCAGGAGGCATGAAAACATCCAAGAATCCATCGATGACAAAGTATAACCCCGCGTTACGCTCACCAGCTTTAACCAACACACTATCTTTGGGAAAATACATTATTTCAACTTGATTCGGTAATTCTTGTTCCTCCTCTTCCCCATCCATCACTACCGAAGAGGAGGCTATGCTACTGGCAGTTTCTAAAAATTCATCTCTTCGTTCACTTGTTGACGAACCTCCTAAAGTTTTCAAATATGATAATGACCCTAGGCCTGATTTAAAGCCGGGGCGCGGTTGTGGTCTACCGCCTTTAGAGCTAGTGTCATAAATAGAAGGTTCAGGTGAGAAACCCCTTCTCGAAACACTGGAAAAGGGATTCGAGGAAAGTGACTGTATTTGACTTGCTGAACCTAAGTTTGACCCTGGAGTTTTGGACGATGGGTGCTGAACTAAGCCAATGGATTTAGCAATACTCTTCATGACTAACTCTCGCAACACAAGATCATCGTGTAAATCATTTATAGATGACATAGGTGCTTGGGATGCAGCGGATAAATCAAAGGAGTAGTTACTAATTCGATGTCTAGATTTTCGCTTTGTGTACAGCCCTGTTCCGTAAATTTCACTAGAGGCAAATTGTTTAGGTGGAGATCTTGGTAAATTTGATTTAGGATCAGTTTTTTGGGACTCTGCCTTAGCTACGGATGGTGATTTGAATAAATTAGTTAAAGAAGAACGAGAGTCGAGATTTGCATTGATCTCTGAGTCATGACCTTCTGGTATAACATAAGGTTCATCAACCAATGTGTTCTTGGGCATGAACCGTTTTCTCAGTCTCACCATTCCACCATCTTCATAAAATGAAGGAGGAAGTGGGTAGCAAGCAAGTTCATTGAAGGCTTTTTCAGTACGTAAGAGCTCTTTGGTTAGACCTAGATATTGATGAGATGTTAGAAAAGTGACCCGGTGAAGACGGGCCAAAATGACATGAACAATGTGTGCTACAGCATTTGGAAACTTTAAAGTCAGTCTTTTAAACGCTTCAGATGGGATAACAGCCAAAGTGGTGTCTTTAGTAGCTCTTGCAATAGTAGATTCCCTGGGTTGATAATTTTCAAAAAAAGGGCGACTGGAATTAATGGGATGTGATTGCCGTGGGTTTTGAGGGTTTGGATTTGTACCATGTGGATTTCGATGTAATTTTGGAAGAGGATGATGAGTATAGCGAGTATCATCTTCTTTATCTTTTGTACGCGCTTGATGATACTGAGAACCATTTTTAAGATTAGTTTCAGCTGGTGAATTATAAGAAGGAGATCGTTGATTGCTAGTTTGTGGAGACATGTAAGTACTTCTTCGACTGGTTCTCGAGGACTGTATATCATCATCTAGATCTTCCTCATCTATATTTTGATCTTTATTCCAATTAGGGATTGTTCTTTCATCATTCTGAGTTCGTTCATATGATCCTGTTGTATTGGCTAAGTTAGGGTTGAAAGCTGAAGAAGGCATTCGTTCCGTTTCCTCTTCATCATCTTCGTACCTCAATCTCACGCCTTCGGTTAAAAGGCTTAAAATGGTGAAAAGACTGCTGAGTGTACCACCTGAACCGACAACATTCAAGAGTTGAAATCCGTTATCAAATTCATTATCGTACGCCAATCGATCAACGTACTCGGCTTCAGTTGGTGAGTCAGGGTGTCCGTAAGGTGTTGAATGAACCCGATCGGCCGTTTGAGCAAAAACTTGAACTGAACCACTGAATTTGTGTTTTTGTCATGGTCAAAATTATGTCAAATCAGTATACAGATAAAAAAAAAGTAACTAGTGAATGAAGAACTCAACTCAACCACGATATAAAATGATTTATCTTCGTCCAAGCTTAAAGTATCACCAGCTAATAAACGTCGAGTTTGAAGATGACGAGCAAGTTCATGAAAGACTGGTTTTTCAAGGAATCCAAAAACTCTAATAGCGCTAAGGAATTCATCAAGATAGTTATTAAAATGATCATGGTCACTAAATAATTGTTTTGAATTTAAAAGTAAATTTGGATTTAAATCACGAAATGCAACTTGATTCTTGAATGATTTAGTGAGCTGAGGAGTTTTTGGTAAGAATGAGTACTTGTTCAAGACGTTGAGTTTGTAAGCGTATGATGAGACGATGGCTAATAGAACTATTAAGATGAGAATCTTCTGAAAGTTGATTTGAACGGAAATGAAGCCTGAGAAATGAAGAAAGCATGATGAATAAAATATAGAGAAAGAAAGAAAAGTAATTCAGTTAAACACTCACCGGACCAATGAAGTACAGTAAAGACTGTTCTAGGTAGAGTGATGGTAGTGAAGGATAACAGAGACAAAGATGAAGAGTAGACCCAATAGATGAGGAGGAGGATAGTAGACCAGAGAGAATGAAAAAAGAAAGCGAAACAAGATAGTAAAGTAGACCAAACAGTTTGATCATCATAAGAAGGCATATCAAATGATAAAAATACGAAACAAGATAGTAAAGTAGACCAAACAGTTTGATCATCATAAGAAGGCATATCAAATGATAAAAATAAAAAAAAATAAAAAGAAAGAAAGATGAAGAAAGATGTTAAATAATTAACCCATGGAATTATGAAACTCCATCCATCTCCTTTCTGTTAAAAGAAAACTCAAGATAAAAGATTTACCATCTGTTATAAGCAAAGGAGTGCAGACTGACCCCAAAGATTTGGATTACAATACATGAGAATATACAAAAAAAGAAAATCAAACTCAACAATAAGATTAATAACAAGTAGAAAGAAAAGTAATAAAACAATGTTTTCATCTAAGTACTTCTAATAGACATGAAGGAAAACAAAGCATCCATAGCAACAAATCGTCTTGCATTTTTTTGTAAATATCGATTAACAATACCACGAAGAATTGTTAAAGCTTGTTGATTAACTTCCAAAGTTTTCATAATTATATCTATTTAATTTTTATAATTTAAACCAACAAAAAGATTGATTAGTTCTTCTATAAAACAATCATGTCAAAAAATGGTCTTTTTTTTGTATGTATTTACCTGCTTTGGATGTACTCTTGAATTTTCTTTCTGCTTTGGAAGGATCAAATAGACTGTAGAAATATAATAATTGGTTATAGAGCATCTTATCGGTATACTAGGTTATCATTTTTAACAATGAAAAAAAGTGTTCCTGTGAATCAATAAACAAGCGACCCAATAAGATCTTGTTGAGAAGACATACTTCATAATTCATCCGACCTTTGCAACCCATGGCAGTATTTAAACATTTTCTACCATAAACCGACATCATACGTGTTCGATTTCGACATGCGGCATCATCACAAACTAACCAAGCATCGTAAAATTTGTTGATAAAATTTCGAATTTGAATTTCTAATTGTGTGGCAATAGATGGTACACCCAGTGGTTTTCGACACTCTAAATTTGGACAATTCAATCCAGTAGGACTGATCATACCAGCCTACCAAATAAATAAATAAAAAAATTGAGATGTTGTTGAAATGAGCCCAACCATGAATTAAATGAAGAACTTACTGTATCTGCTTGTGCACCTTTAAACTCAAACTTCTCTGTACAATGACGACACCTGATTACAAGCGGTGAAGTATCGGCAAATCTTTCAGAATCCGGAACTTGCGAGTCCAACGTGTGAAATTCCTGTTGCGACTCATTGTTAGATGTATTAATACTTTTAAACCGGGAGGGGTCTAGTCCAAGACATTCAGCCAGCCTACTACGATCGGTACCTTCTATAGGATCACATAATCGTTCAACTGGAGGCAACACTTGCAATGACAAGTAGTATTCGTAGTCTATGGATCACTTTAATTTTCGTGTTAGTAATAGTTATGTTATGTTCCAAGATTAATGATTCAATCTAACTGAAAAAGTACGAAATCACTGACCAATTTTCCAAGGGGTATCCGCACGACGTAGATCATCCGGATGTCTGGCTTTGTCTGCTTGCGCTGATCGACTACTCGAGCTACCATCTTCTCCTAAACAAAACACGTAAGGTATAACGTCACCCGCTTTAGATGTAACATTTCCCTTAAGATTCATTCTGAGCGCAACTTGAACATGTGGCTGAGATTTGACATCTGGATAATCTTTTGGATTTTTCCCAAGTTTTTTGTAAATTATGAAATCATCCAATTCCTTCTTTCCTTCCTTGACGATCTGACCCAGCTCTATGAGATAATCATGTATTTTCTCAACGACTAGTTCTGCTGATAGACCAGACAAGATCTGCTCTAAGATGTACCTTTGAAAACATTAAACATGAATAATGGTTTAGCAAGGTTTTCTTTTCTTAAAAAAAAGATAAGTCGAGTGTACTCACTGAGAAGCGTCCTTAGACAATTTACAAAACTCTCTGCGCTTCATATCTAATCCTTTGACTTCAACCACTCGGGCTTGTGTGATACCATCAACTTTCATTGCTGCGTACTTCTTCTTTTGTAGCAATAACATACGCTCAAATACTGCATCAATATCAATCTCAAGCAGTTTATACCGCTCATTGACGAGCTTTTTAAAATCAGATCCGATTTTATTTGCGGTTGAGAAATCCATTGCATTGGTGTTGATCATTACTGAATCAGTGTCTCCGTAAATTACCTATGTTAAAAAAATAGAGTCAATTAGCGTTTATGCTCAATATTCTTGATGAATGTTTTATAGCTTGACAATAATTACATCTAGATTTTGACCCTCTGCCAGATCTCGAGTGTTGATCAAAATTTCTCGTCCTTTTGAAGTGGTCAGCGCTGCTAAAGGTCTTGCATAAAACCTTGAGCCCTCAAATCCAAGGCACCCATACATCGAGTTTGCAGTCAACTTGAGAGCCATTTGTTTTATGTCGTACTACATAGCCGATTTGACGATGATTTGCGCGATTAGATTTATTAATAATGTAGGGAAAAAAGCGACCTGCATACCTGCGTTATCTTTGCTGGTGAAACGTCGGGTGCCTTCATGAGCTTTTTTACCTCACGTCTTCGATTGACTAATGTTGCAATCAATTTAGGGAGAATTCCCTGCTTCATCTCCGCTGGAGGTAACTCGGGCATCTGCTCGTTATCATCATCCTGATGGTTACATGTGCACATTGAGGCGTCAGTGATTCATTTCCAGACTAGTGACACAAGAGTACGAGCTTACCTGACAGTTGGATCGATCCACCGTCGTGAAGTCAATATTATACTCTTGTATGATGCTAGGGTATAAAGAATTGAAGTCCATGACCAAGATAAACTTGTCCCATAGCCCACGCTTCGGTTCAAATACCAGACCACCTTTATATTTGTCCTTCTTGACCACCACTTGGGTGTTTCCTTTGCCCCCTTCTTGATTAGCTCCGACATTTGCAGATTTGGACAATGTTTTTCGATCGCTGTAGTTGAGCTTATCAGGACAAATAAATTTATGACGATGAAATTCGTGTAACAAGATGAATTCGTTCCTTTGGGCTCGACCTCCCTGTAAAGTCGAATTCCAATTATTTCCAGCTAAATTGGTAAGTTGTTTTGTCAAGCTTAAATATTGAACTTTATTGATTAGCGCCATTTGAAAGTAAGAGTCGGCTTCACAGTGTTTAATGAAGTTCATTAGACGATTGGGCTTGGTAGAAGTCGAATCGAAGAAATCAACGACTTCATCTGGGTCAATGTCTTCCCTAGTGATCTCCAGATATTTTTGGCAGAGTTCTGACATGGACCATGTGGTAGAGGTGACCATTGACTTAAGCCCATCGCTACTCAGGTCACAAACCAAGCGACCGGCTAGTAATTGATTATTGAATCCACCGATACGTAGCGAGGGAAATTTGTCTCGTCGCAATCGACTGATTCTGGACCAGTGTGGAGTTTTGAGATCCCGCATTCGATGCAAAATCACATCTAACGTAGTACTTGCCAAATCATATCCTATGATAACGTCGGGATCGTATAAGTTGACAGTGCCCAGTAGAACCGAGAGTAGCATGTGCTCTTCTTTAACGAGTGTGATAGGGGGAGTCGAACGACGGCAAGCGTCATGGGTACCATTTGGAAAGGATGCCAGAGGTCTTACAAAAGTTTTTACCACTGATGACTGCTGCTCAATTGGTGTGGTATCATCTAGGCTTACTGTTTCAGAGAACAAAGGATCAAGAAAGGGTGGTAGATTTAACGAGCGTTTCACGATATGCGTGTTGTCATTGCAGAAAAGAGAAAAGGACTAAGGACCTTCTTGCCACATGCGTGCCGTAGCACATACGATTTCTTTCTTATTATCTTTGTGATTCATGATGTCCCTTACACTTAGGCTTAAAATATTGAGAGGAGGGGTTTCCTTCGCAGAAGGATCAGTATCGCTCAGGGGATTGATCATTTTTGGATCCTTGACTACCACTTCAAGGTTGCACCAAGAAACCTATTGGAGAGAAATCTTTCACTAAAGGCTTTAAGGGGTTCATTTTATCCAGCAAGAACATACAGGTGTAGGACGTGTGCTGGGAACTGCTTCTTGAATATCCAACCAACACGGACCCATGATCTTGCGTTTCAAAGCGAATAGTTCGAAAACACTCGTTCTAGTTCCATAAACTTTGCTGAAGGTCTTACCAGTTGTATCCCTTGGAATTGCAGGCTCTAATGTGAAAGAGAGTATCAGCTATGTCCAGAGGATCATCGCAATTCACAGCGGACCCACTAGTGTAGCTGTATACGACTTTGTGCCATTCGTCGCAATCAGCGGGCACACCCTTCTCTTCAAAACAGTACTTGCGCGTGACAACTTTGGCTTTAAATTCGCTTATTTGGTGAGATTGTAAAACTTGTTCGATTTCATCATAAACATCGTCTTCGGTTGGTTTCTCTTCGATCCCGTCCTCTGGATAAATCCGGTCAAGTGCGTTAGACGACCACCTTTGTAAGACGACGGGAGGATGGAGGACGAACCGTCAATGACCGTAGGTCGTGGTAAGACAAATAAATTCCGCTCTATCCCTTCTACCACGACACAGCAAGCGACATACTTGGATGTCAATTGATCTAAAACCTTTCCAAAAAGATACAAAATCCCTTCAGCTTCATGGAAATCTAACCAGAAAAATTTGAGTCTATTGCCGCGATCACCGCTGTTTGGTGCACCGGAGGTCCTTTCCATCATCTCTGCATCAGTATCGCCCGAGGAAACAAAGGCATTGACCTGTAGAGGTTTGAGTAAGTGCCGATCGGATTCAGCTTGCGCGAGTGCTTTTTTGGTTATGCGAGTAGATCGAGGAGCTTTGTTACGGCGGGGAATATTGGCAAGATACTCTGTAGTTTCGCTCAGATCCACTTCTTTTATCATTACAGGATCTTTGGGGGGTTCTGATATCAGTTTATCTTCGCTATCATCAATAAGTGATTTGAGATTGGCATCCGTGGTAGAATCAATATCGGAAACAGTGGGTAAGTTTTGCAGTGCCTTCTGCCAATGGATGCCCCCAGGTTTCACGGAAAGGCTGGATGTGACTGTATTTTCTTCTACGTTCAGGGTAGCACTCGTTTGTTGACGCCGATTTTTACCATACTTGGCAGATTTTGAGCCTAGTCTGCAGGACAGTTCAGGAGCGGATAATTGATTTGATTTGGATGGCTCCTCTGATCTTTCTTCTTCAGCCATATCATCCAGGAAATCATCCATCTCTCCTAAATCTTCGACCGTTAAATCAAGAAGATCATTGTGCAGATTAGCCATTCGTGGCTTCTTGGCATGCCGTTCATCTAAATCGACTATGTCGCTGCTAAGGAGTCCACCAGCAATCACACTCGAGCTGTCTTCGGTGGCTTCAGCTGCAAAGGCGTTTTCGGGTTCACTAGTAAGTGATGACGATGTGGGAATCGCATTCATTCTAGTGGAGTTAGCAACACCATGGTCATTGAGAGAGGCAGTGTACTCGACGCTACTTAAGTGGCTTTTTCTTTTTCTCTGGTCGGAAGATTGATCGGTGAGCTGTGATCGGCCGGATTGGCGAGTAGCGAAGCTGGTGGAGAGATTTTCATTAGATGGTTTCAAAGTATCTGGTCCAAGTCCGTCAAGAATATTTTTAATGAAGTCGTCGGCGACGGCCGGTGGTTTGACTTTGCGATACGCGTTCAAACCGGCTGGCCCCTTAGCCACGGCCTGAACTCGTGTTGATCCAGGGAGCGCGTTCTGCTTAGAAGTGCGGGACGATACGATTGAATTTTGGCGAGGAGATGAGTTTGATGAATGCCTTGAAACTTGTGGGCCGGTAGTTTTGCGAGAAGCCTCTGAGATGCCAATTAAACACAATCTTATAAAGATGAACCAGCAATTGGATTGAACGAGATGGCTTACTTGGCGTGTTAGAGCCCAGTGTTTGTTCGGAATTTTCTTCTTCCCATTCACCAATTCCTTGGTCAACATATCCAGAGTCGTCATCATTCTCTGAAACATAAAAAATGAGCGTCAGGGTGTAAATAATCTTCCAATGTTGAAGAAATGCCGACCAATAAAGTCATCCTCAGCTAATCGCTCCTTGGCAAGTTTTTTGTATTCCTCCTCTGAGATAGTTTCATAAAGATCTTGATCCTGGGGTACCTGCATAAAGATCAAGATTTACATTCTGCATAAATATCCCACTTTTCGATTGTTGAGGGTATTACGAATGGTACTTGCTTGATAATCGCGTTTTTGACCTGAACGAGCAGCTTTAAGAGCTTGTAGTTGCAGCTTTCGTTGTTGGGCTGTGGTGGAAGACATTTGCTGAAGTGGTGGAAGTAATTAAAAAAATTAAATAAATAGATAACTCCGCCTCAAAACAAATCTCTATTTCCGCGACTACGCGGCCTATCAAATGTCTTCTCCAACACAAAGCAGCCATCCATCAACCACAAATTGGCAACTACTTGAGATTTGCATGGCATGTTCTGCAGAAAGAAAATAGGATGGATTGCCATGCTTTCTAATTTTTTTCTCTATTTGTAGTATAATTATCTTTTTTGCTGCATTGAATTATCTTTTTTGTTCAGTCTTCTGTTCACTGGTTATTGCTGATCCTATGAATATTGGACAATTTTTCTCACTCGTATTTTTTCTGCAAGGATGAGCAAGGGTTGGAAGCGCCACTTTTTCCCCAGCTGAGTGGCGCGTCCTTCGCAGGGTAACTTTTTTTCCTTTTAGAAAGATGAAAGTAATTAAGCTTGTTTTCAAGTGTTTGAATCTATCTTTCCTGACAATAAAATTCTTATATGTTTATAGAGTTTATAAGTATATTTGAAGAATTTGTTGCATGTCAATATTTATTTATAAACACAAAAAACAAGAAATAAAATACAAAAACATTAATTTATGTGACTGGGGACCCATACATCCATTTGCATTATTTTGTTGAACCACATCAATAGGAATGATTGATGAAGCCATTGTTTCTTGCATCCCAAAGATCAAAGTCAAAAAAGAGTATCCATCCAGGCATTTTTCCTGAGGATGGTAAGCTCTTTTTCATTCTTTATTTCTTAAACTCAATAGTTTCCTCATTTATCAAATGTTACTATCTTAAATTTATGAATCTTTAGTCAGATCAAACCAATTAGTTGGATGATTAAGAGTCTTACTGGGACCTCTGAATCATTCTGATTTTTCCAAAATCCTACTTGAATTTAATTTATATTATTCTCTTAGTTAGATAAAAAAACAGTTACTGTGTTCTAGTTGAAAAAATTGTTGTGGTAATAGTTTGACCTAAAGAATCAAACACTCGTGTTATTCAGAGAAACTCAAACTACGTCCAAGAAACAAAGTGAAAATATCAATGATCACAAAATCAGCAATCAGAACGCAGGCAACTCACAAATGCTATGTGAATTTCCTGCGAGTAAATGACTATTAAATGACATCACCAGCTTGCATTTGATTGATAGGCATTGAAGCGTTAAGGGGATCGACTTGGCTTAAGGTTTTGTACTGAACAACATTTTGCATTCAATGCCTCAGCGCCCTTTGCGCACAGAGTGGAAAATAGTGGAGCCATAGCAATTTTTCAGTTGTTCTATTTATTTTCCTTCTCCGACAAGAATAACTATTTATGTACTTACACACTTTTATACATTGCCATCAAAAAATCTAACGAGAGATAAACTTGTAAAGCGAAAGCATTTTGGAAGCCCTCGGTTTTTAAAATTGAAACGAAGGTTAATTTTGCTTCCAGGACGCAAATAAAACAAAAGGTCAGGCTTGTAACTCAGTGACTCACGTCGGTTAAATGATAGAAAGACTGATTCAAATTCAATCACGTTCAAGCCCTTTGATTATGTGCTTAAATGCAAAATTTTGATGAACAAAATTTTGATGAATAAAAACCTAAAGCGTGCATTTTCCAGAGATAAATGGAAGACTTCCCGTCAGGTTTTAGACGGGGCGTAAATCCCCGTAACTTTAATTTAGAAGCATCTAAATATTTACGAGCGGTGGATATGTTTCTAAACATATCCTTCTAAACAAATCCTGATATCGCAGACCATCTGTTATCTTCTTCCACCTCGTCATCCATAGAACCCCTCCAATTCCTGAATTTTACCCAAATACCTCGATGACACCTCCACCTCAATTATCTCAAGCTGAATCCACACAACTCACATGGCCCGCTACCACACAATTTTCTGCCTCTCAGATAACCAATATCTCTGGATCCCAACCTCCATCACGTCCCTCCCGAGGCGGATATAAACATGTATTGCGTGGCACATCTCAAACTAGCTCACGTGGAGGATCCCAACGCAATTGTCCAGGTTGTATTGCCGGAGCGCAGGGGTACAGCAATGATGACTGCATGGCATTGGCGCAAGCCGTCATGCAGATCAAACCTTTGGGCTCCAATGAGTGGGCCAAAGTTTCCGAAATTTACACAGAATATTCAACCACCAACGGCCGCCCAACTCGCCAAATAGAAGCACTCAAGACCAAATACAGAGCATTGGTTGCTCACGGAAAACCAACAGGTGACTCCGATTGTCCTCCTTACATCAGACTAGCTAAACAGGCCGCCCGAGAAATTGAGGAACGTTCTTGTATGCTTGAATTGGATGACGGTGATGAGTGAGTCCATGGTGTTTGTTTTGTCCATTTTTTTTTACTTGTGTATTGTGAACTAAAATTGAGTTCTTGATTTAATCCATAGTGGAGCTGGGGCCCCAGTAGTTGAAATGCCAGAAAGCTATATACACGAAATGGAAATGGACGATCAAGGGCACATTCTTATCCACCCCATTATCCCTGAAGCATCTCACAATCATGAGAATATTAATAGTACAGTCATCAACAATCTAGACGGTGCTGGTGAAGGCGGTTTAAACGAAGATCAATCTCTTGATCAAATCTTATGGCAACCCACCCACTCCCAGACTCCTATTGATACTAGCTCAAACCCACTTGCAAGGTCGCAATCTCAAACATCTCTCACTTCTCCTGAAGACACTCGTGTGCTTCCTTTACCTCCAATATCTCAAGCCTCTGCAAGACCCTCTCTTGTTAACCGCACTCAAAACACTGTTTCAAGCCGTACATTAGTAACTTATATTCTTGATCTCATCCATTTCTCTACAGTTCCAGCTGCCTGCTCTAGCCAATCAGGGAAAACATTTGATCTCTTCTCAGAGGATATATAGGTTAGTAAGTACCCTATTCCTCTTCTATATTATTATCTAGTTGAAATATACTAGTATACTGGGCTTTAAAACACCCCTGCACTGCAGGCCCCAAATATAAGGGTATTCAAAACACCCCTGCAACGCAGGCCCCTTGATTCAACCCAGCAGGGCATTAAAAACACCCCAGAGGCTCTGGCCCCTGCTTTAAAAAATATTTTTAAATATTAATAAAGTAAATATTTTATCATTATATATAATTATTTCTAAAAATAATCAAACCAATTTAAATCTTGCACCTTTTATAGCTAGAAGGATCACTCCTTGGCATTACAGAGGCTGACAGGTACTTTTGATTAATTCATTTATTCCGTCATATTTCATCTTCACCCCTAAACCTCCCCTACCCCCTTGAAACCAACCGCTTTCAAATTTCCCAACCAACAACAACAATCTGGTTTTAATTTTTATTACCTTCATCTCTCCATATACGTTTATTGGATCACCAGAATTTAAATCATTTGAAATGGAACAATTATCAAGCATGTTATCCAAATAAAAAATATAGCCTACTTTTAACTTTTATCACGTTCCTTCCAACATATTATTACCCCAATCTCACAAGTTTATTGGCTCACCATACTTGAAATATTTACATCTTCATTTTCTGAAAAACAGCAAGCAACAAATTTTCCCATCAACAACAGCACCATATTTTCCCATCAACAACCATAGCCAAATCTACAATTTTTTCCAATCAAGGACCAAAGCCAAGTTTTAATTTGAATCTCTTCATCTTAAAATATGAACACTATTAACATTGTTACATACCCCAGAATTTCCCCACACTCAACAAGCACCATATCAAATCTCTTAATTCACCTGATTCATTATTCCTACCTCTCAACACCCCAATCATTGTTCCAAACCCCCATTCTTCTTCACATCTGATCTCAATCATTGTTCCAAAGCCCCATTCTTCTTCACATCTATTCTGGGAGTATTTATTCATCTTCCTTTTCACTCTTCTTTTTGGCCCTCATGTAAGTCCTCCTTTTTGTCATCTTGCACATCAAATCTAGGAACGTACTAATTTCATTTGTATCTCATCATATTTTTGGTGTAGTATTCTAGCCTGCTCCATCCATGGCCTTATACCCAATGGTCTCAGATTACAGCACCATTGTTCCAGGACCGCTTACACATGAAGTAAATATTGCATCCAGTAGTACACACCCCGCAAATTCACTCTGGCTGGTTTGTCAACTGGGTGTCACTACTCTGTCTTTTTTGACTAAGCCCCATTGTTTTTTCATCCCCAGAGACTCAATATCCCACGCAAATGCAATTATCAAGGCAATGCAGGCATCATTAACTTGGAACACTCATAAAGCTCAACCCCCCCCCCCCCCTCTTGTCCCTTCAAGCACCATGCCTGAAGTTATGGTGGCATCTAAAAAGTAAGGAAGACCCAGAGAATTCCTCTTCTGATTGGAATTTACATGTCTGCGGCGGGGAGAAAACATTCCCATAATTAATTCATGCAAACAAAACAACACACCTTTGAAATGTGGCTGCAATGCACAAAATGTCATTCAGCTGAAGATCCTGTCATTCAGCTGAAGATCCCAACTAGCTTACTGCAAATACACTGGTATTGGCGCCACAATCACAACCCGTATTCTATTGGGGACATGAAAATCATGAGATCACCAAAATTTGTGGAATTTTGGATTGAAAATAAAGTGGCCAGTGGTTTAGGGTGGAAGGGAATCCACCCATTGTTGAATCCCCCTGATATTGATGTGGTATGTACTTCTAAATCTCTAAACAAATTAATAAAAATGTTTGTTCACGACCCTTGGACCTCTTTTCAGGCAGATACTCAACACGTAATGGCAGAGTCTTTCAAGATCCGCTACAACATGGTTCAGTACCAAAGTAGGAAAGCAAACACAATCTCTTCCCACTTGGACACAAATTTTTTTCAATTTCTATGACTCTGGCAGACTAAACTCACCAATCAAGGGTGGTACACTTTTTCTCTTGTGTTGTCTGAATCACCCAAATTCCTGTTCATCCTCCAATCCCAGTGGAAATGAAAACTCATGGAAAGCTATGGATGTGGACCAATTCTCTTGACTTGACTCATAATACAGTGAGTAATTATTTTATTTCAGAAGGAAAGAAAATCATTCTTTATATGGTGGTTGATAGGGATGCTCTGACTGGCAAAGGGGCTCCAGTTTGCTGGGCATTTACTGCTTCTGCCCCCCCCTAAGTTGCATAATTTGCATTGGGATTGTGTTTACATACACTGATTGCTTCACTTGCCACAGGTAGCCTGTGAATTACATCTTAAAATGGCTATGGACGGATGCAGGGCTGGTGCCCGCCACAATCATCAGTGACTGTGAAATTGCTATAAGAAATGTGGTTACAAAAATTTACAGTAATCTAGAACTTTGCAAGCAGCCAAAGCAAATCTGGTGCTGTTTCCACGTTGAAAAGGCTTTTCAGACTCAGGCCAGTAATCACTTACAAAAGTTAGCCAATGAGGCATATGCAGGTTTTCAGAAATTGATGTACATGAAGTCGGATCCAACCGTTCCTCTTGATGAGTTTATCAAAAAGTGGGATGCGGAGAATCCCATGTTTGCGCAATACGTGAGGAATCAGTGGAAGACCAATCTGGAGCATTGGGGCGTATTTTACCAAAGGGTAATTGCATTTCCCTTGCTTCAATTAAAAAAAAAGATTGAATCTATGTCATTACAATGGGAAAATGATGATTCTGCTTCCTCTCACTAGACAGAAAATTAAGGCATAAACACAAACAACTATACAGAGGCATGGCATAGAGTATTGAAATATCAATAAATTTCAACAAGCCAAAAGAATAGGCTGGATGAACTCATCCACATTCTCACCAAGAAAGTTGAGTTTACATTTTGAACATCCTCACAAAAGGTCCTTTGGGGATTTGAGCCCCTGTGGACAAATTGCTTCCAGCTCGCGGCTAAGAGGAAGGCAGATAGTTACACCAAGGAGATTATTTCCCTACTTGGTGTTATGGTGGAATATTTCCCCGAATTCTCATCGGTAAATACTCAGATCTGTACCTCAGCTCTTCATACCCACCCTTGATCTGACTCTTGTGACAAATCAGTATATCATTGGGTCCTTTACTAGTCCCACATCAATTTTGTACTTTGTAAAATACAAGCCCAACTGTACATTAGCAAAAGATCAGATCACCTCTTACATGTGCCCACACTTCATGCAACATGCAAGTGCATGCAAGCACATGTACTAGATTGGCAGGGAAACGCGCAAAAACATAGTTGAGTCAGTAGTTGCAACAGAGGATACCAATTGATTGATTTGGGAATCCAGCAATATCTGCACTCACTACTTTGGCACCGGCAACAACACCTGTTCATGAGCAGATGATCATCGACATTGATAATTATGACTCTGAAATTGAAATTGTGTTGTTGGGAAAAAGACGCTGTAAATCTCCCACAAAATCACCATTTTCACAAAAGCTACAATGTGTAGCCACATTTTCATTGGACAGCTGGCATTCATCGCATCCACAACTGTTAACCATTGAGACTCCCAATGAAATGGATGGTGTGGATGTTCTGATCCTTTGCAACAACAGCAGTGACATTGCAAAACTGTGTGAATCAGGATTCAGGTCTTTGAAAGCTTGCGTGGAGCATCTGAAGGTATTGAAACATTGTCATTGGATGGTCAAGCAATTGTTGGCCAAGGAAATTCGTCAATTCAAAACCATGGCCATGGCGTTTCTTAGTGTTGTCAATGATAGAGGGCCAAAGGATGTTGTAATTGGATCAGCCCGAGTTGTGCAAAAGACTTGCACCTCGGCAGGGATGAACATGGCACAATATCTTTTGGTTGTTTGTGGGGTGCAGAAGGAAGGCTGGGCATCCATCAAGAAGACGCACAACACCTTGCTTGTGCCAACACAATGGGCAAAATTTTGTGAGGAAACCTCACGTAGCAAAATGGCCAGCTGGAGAGATTTGTGTTTTGATCTGCATAGTATGCACGAGGATAGTGGGATTGTAGCGGCCAAGAGGAAAATCAGGTAGACAGAGGGGGTTGGTGTTTTAAGGAGGAAGAGGGGATGGGACATGGGGGCAGAGGCACAGGTGAACGGGAAGGCAGACATATAGTTGTTTCTCACTTGTAATTTATTGGGAATTATATATTATGTGGATCTTAACAAAATGAGAGTGTGGTTGTTAATATGGCCCATTTTTAATTGTCTTGTTTTGTTTGCACATATCTTCTCAATAAAAGAGCATATGAGGGAGAAATATAGAAAATAGATTGCTTAAGCATTCATTAGTAGATCAAATTACATGTGTTTTATATACATATTTGTGAGAATACATGAGAGAGTAAAATTATAGGAGAGACAGAGAAAATATGAAATGAAGAGAAACACAACATCAAGCTATGTAGTATGACTAAAGCGGATGTGACAGGGTTTGACACCCGTTTGTCATAACCCCCCCCCCCCCACTTGATGAAGGGTCCTAGAATACTGTCCATTCAATGCTGATGGAGAGGGGGCGTCAGGTTCTTTCTAAAAACATCCCCCAGGTGCTGATTATTTGTAATACAAGTGATGTTTATTTGCTTCCGGAAAAATGCCTGGTTAGTAAGGTGGAAGTTGCAGTCAGTACGCCTAGTGCCTTTATTGGAGGCATCATTGGTGCCAATTTTTACTGTGGCCTGATTATCACAAAACATCTGGCCCTCGAAATGTTCACCATTCATATCTTCCAACAGGTGGTGCAGCCATAAAACCTGGTGCGTAGCCATCCCTAACGCCATGTGTTTGGGATGGGCGGTGGAGCTCCCAATATTGGCAAGGCAACATGAAACCCAGGCCACTGGACATCCCCACACAAAGATGAAAAAGCCGTACATTGAGCGGGAGAACTCAACCCCCCAGTTGGCATCAACGTAGCATTGTAAAACCGGTGATTTATTGGGTTTGAGGAAAAGTGGTCGCAGGAAAGTCATCCCTAAATAGTTGATTAGGTGGCATAGACAATGACAATGGGACATGGTACAATTTTTTGCAAATCAAGCAAGGTAGTTGACAGAAAAGGTGATATCTGGAAGGGTCCCAACGGAAAGGTAGGAAAGGGAACCAATGAGAGAAAAATAATTGTCACAATCAACAGTGTCTTCTTATTCATTGGTAAGAGGGAGATTTCCAGATGGCAGAGGGGTTTTAACGAATGAAACAACATCCTAATGCTGCTCCAATATTTTATTGATGAGTTTTGGCTGGCTTAAAAAAAACCAAGTTGATCCTGGACGGCCTTCAAGCCAATAATTTTTTCATGAAGGGCCAAAACGCTTGGGCCAGTGATGATCCCATCATCCACATGGATCCAGATGACCTCCGTACTGGTGCCACATTTTAAGGTGTACAAACTCTTATCATATTGACTACTCATATAACCCAGGTCATCCAGTGTTGCAGGTAGATGCATCCACCAACACCGTGCAGCTTGTTTTGTTCCATACAGAATGGTCTCAGATATTGGAGAGTTGAGGTAAGTGGTGGTAAAGTCAAAAGTATGGACCGGTCATCTGTTCTTTGTGGCAAAAGCAAGTATGAAACGCATAGAGACAAAAGGAGCCGTTGGGGCAAAGGTCTTGTTGTATGGTACACCCTCTTATTGGTTGTACCCCTTTGCCGCATAGTGTGCTTTAAAACGCTGCATGACACCATCGCTGTCTTGTTTTTTTGTAAATACCCATTTGGCGCCAAGTAGCTTTGTGCCAGAAGGCCCAGGAAGGACATCCCAAAAATCCAAGAGCTGCAGATTGGAGAGTTCTTTATTGATGGCAGAGAGCCATTTTTCCTTTCCAGAACTGAGCATAGCCTCCATGTATGATTTTGGATCAGAGAGAATCACAGGTTGGGCAGAACAAGAGATTTCCTCAATTTCCGCCTCCTGTTTCAACAAAGTTGCTTTGTTGGAAAAATCACCAAAAGTGAGTGACAGATGTTGCACCGGTGTAACAAGACTCTTGAAAACGCAGACAGCAGAGTTACAAAATGTATTAGCAGTTGGCAGCCCAAAAATCCAACCCTTGCTATGCGGTAAGATGGAAACCGTGTAGCCTAATTGAGCACAATCATCCAGCTTCTTCTTTCTCTAAGCCGGAACATGGATAAAGCCGGGCTCCAAAAAGAGATTAAACGATCAAAATTTGGTTTGTTCAAAAACTGAGCCTCCAGACATATTCAAGCTATGTCTGA